>JBCAUA010091360.1:0-10494 GCA_038406235.1 Peronia verruculata
CCTGTCACATTATATAAACAAAGCCACATGTGAGCGATGTTTCCTAGGTCATGTGATTTTGCTGAAAATACCTAATTCATTTGAGCTAACTATTGTCTTAATTTGCCAGTCACTGCAGACATATTACCAGACCTCTGTGTCAAATGCAGTGTATGTTAATGGAAGGAGAAATCTTTAATTTGATTGATTGAAATCCTAAAGCATGACTCTGGAGTCAGGGATGGGCTGCAGCTTAAAGTTCTCAAGTGCCTTATTATTCATCCATCATTAGGGACAGTTCTTTTGAAGAACACACTTCCCGAGAAACATCTTCTGGATCGACACTATCTGCCTTTTGTATTAAATTATATTCAGACTAGGCCTAATGAGAGAACTGGGGCTTAAAAGAAGCTTTAAAAACAGGAACTCAGTATGAATAACAGCATACAGAAATTGCAGTTTGTCAAGCATAATCAAGTTGCACCAATGTTGTATCTCATGAAAGAATCAGTGCAGGAGGAAAGTTGGTAAGGAAACTAAGGCAGGAAGATAGGCAGAATGAGGTTACAAAAACCATTCATTGCATTACGATCCTGTGACCAGACTGGAGTTTGTTTTTCTGTTTTTTTGTCATTGGTGGTACTGTAGTTTATCTCTTGTAAGGATTTGACTGTGTTGGTTTATCGAATGGTCCTCAGTGCTGCCGAGATAACCACTCACTGGAGGTTAAAACACGTAAAGAGAACGTAAGGTAATAGGCTTCTGTAGGATACAGCTCCCTCTCAGCTGTTTCATTTTCTGTAAGCGGACTTCTCTTCTGGTATGTTTAAAAACAGATATGTTGTCTGTCACCTTGCCAAATTCCAAACTCAATGTGACTGCCAGTTTTGAGTTTTGAACGATCAAAGACGACCCATTTTTGACAAACTGTGACAGAAACATACACTAGATTTTAAGTAATACTGTAAAATTGTTTTGGAAGCTACGAATATAAATTTTGGTAGATGTTCTTTTACAGGCTTTTTCACTCTACCTAACTGTTTGAGTCACTTAACTGTATTGTTAAGGAAACAGCTAATATATGATGACAAAAAAAAACTAATAAAGCAGTGTTACATCACTGCCTGGCTCCACCAGCACACTAGCTGCGACGTCAAGTAAATGACCCTGTGACTTCTAACTGATATGCTGTTTGCTGGTGGCAACTAAAATACCAGTCCCGTGCATGCCGTGACCGATCAGTGGGCACACACAGTACATTCATCGGCCTTGAAGTTTGCACACAAAAGTCGTCTCCGAGTAGCAACTTTTGCCTTCATGCTCCTTCCACCATCTGTGTAATACAGTTTCCTGAGGCATTCTGAATGTTGCTTGTAAGCATGCTCCATCAGTATGTCATTTTTTCCTTTGTTTGAATGGAATACATCTCAGAGGGCAGGGCAGAAAATATCCGTTAAAGTGAAGTCCTTGGTGAAAATCTGGCGAACAAAATTGTGAACAAGTCACATAAAGTGATACTATTTGTTGGAATCAACTTCAAATGGAACAAAAATTGGCATGTGAAAACTGTACACTAATCAGTGAAATAAAATTGAAAATAGAGTAGAATTCTATTTAGTAAAAATTTTAAAATCTAAAATTTGAATCACTCAGAAGCTTTGATTATGTGAGTTGTAGAAGGTAAGAAAATGCTTACAAACATAGACAGAGACAAACTTCAGAATTCAGGTTGTAGGGGAAAACCAGAACTTTTATTAGATAGGAAACACTTCTGGATTTATGATAAAGATGAACTTTGCTACAAGACTGTAAATTTAGGGAAAATTACAGACATTTGGGCCACTGGCACAGACAAATTGTGGTCATCAGGAACAACTCGTCAGGCCTTGATTTATGACCTAATGCCACTGGCCCTGGTGGTCAGTTGGGTGTGAACTAAGTACACCGCTAGGAAAATGGAACAGAACAGCCATATATGGATGTTGAACTATGGATCAGTCAATCATGTTTTTACTCCCCCATTGAGCCTAATGTACAAATCTGTGAAAAAGTTGAGGATTCACAGCCTTAGTGACCCACTGCTCTTATTATATTAGATATTTCAAGAGCATTTTGGTTTGATACTAAGACTTTACACAGTGAACCTCCTCACTGGACCCCCTCACTGATTTTATGCTTATCCCTGATCTCTCTTTAATTCCCAATCCGTCCATCTCCAGGCTTAATATTTGAATTTTTCCAGGGTAAATGAGGACGTTGATCTCAAAAATACATTTGTCTGTCAACAGCATGTGTTTTCAGGCTAGCACCCTTTGCCACCATAAGCCATTCCTAGTACAGATTTTCTTTAAATATCAGTGAAACTTGAATTGCCCTCAGTCATTTTTTAAAATATTTTTTATGTTAGTGTTAGAAATTACATACAAAATTTTGGTATGGTAATAACACAGGAGACAGATTTTGAAAAACAGGGTAAAGTCCAAAATGGTGGCACCTCCACGGTAACCAGACATGCTAGCATCTATACTATAAATCTGCAACAAAACCAAAAAAGGCTTACGGATTTGAAAATTACTGAATGTAAGCATATGAAATTGGCATTTAATATTGTTGCATAAAGATCTGTGTTTCTACTTAAATAAAGTAAAAAACAGCTTACTGTGTTTGACATCCTAACAGAGGTGATAATAATCGAATAGTAAACTTGCAAGAGCGTTTGATCTGAATTGTGGGTTCCATGGAATGATGCGACCAAAGAACCAAACATGTTTTCTTTGAGTAACATTCAGTTTAATCATCCGAATACCAACATTTAGGTGCGCACTTGACATGCACTTTAAGTCGCAGGACAGTTTCAGTTTGACCTATATTTAAAAAATCTCTTATGGAGGCCGTGGGTTCTCTTGTAGTGTTTTCAAAGGCATATTCTGAATTTAACAGACATGCCAATTGCTCATGCACTCAGTAAAATGACCTAAGGTCAAAGCAAAAAAAAAAAATGGTTTTCAGGTCCTCTCTCCCTTTCTCCTCCCCCTTCAACAACCTCTGCTTAATGTTGAAAGACAGTTCTGTCCCCAGTAAATATACACCTGTTCTATCGAATATCTCTCTAAGGGAAGAATAACAATTCAACACAGTAATTTTAGTTTGCACAAGGTTTTTGAAATGGAGGCTTACAGACTTTGATGATGCCTCACATTCAGTCTGATACACTTCTTAAATGTGGTATTTATAAGTTACCATGTTATTAATATTTCATGGAACTAACAACGAAAACATACACCATTGTGAACTTGCTTGATTTTTTTGTTTCAAGAGATTTTTAAGATAATGTAACTTGATCTAGTACATTTGTGTTTCGTGAATGGAGCAAACAGGATATCGAACAGAGAGAATAAAAATATCTATATCTAGTTCGGACATCAAAATTTACCAAGAATCTAGTTGTTTAGTGGCATCACCATTTTGTTTCCTTTAGCCAGAACTTAGAAATGAAGCATACATAGTAGTGGTGGTTGGAAATCCAGATTTGGATAACCATTTCTGAAGTCCAACTTTAATACAGTGGACTATGGATGAGTTTATGTCGGTGGGTTAGTCAAAGTAAAGACTGATCTGTATCTCACAAAAGACTGCAGACTAAATCACTTATAATAGGCACTACTGCATTTCTTATTTTCAAATGATTATTGTCAGGCATTGTAATGGTTACTTTCCCTTTCATTTTCTTTCAGCATGCATCAAATTTGATTTCTTCCATCCATTTTTGGTGAGATCAACCTGGTCTCTGGATGAACAATAATAATAAATGATCGACACCTTGTTTCGTATGAATTTAAATTTCACTGTTATAAATCTGATGACGTCCAACCCTACCTCATGAGCATTCAATGTAATGCAATCACCCTACAATATGTCTCCCTCCAATACCCCTCCAACTACTTTGTATTATAGAACATTGTACTTATACTCCCTACTTGTGATGTGTCTATCTATGGCAGGGCGGGGAGGATACAGCACATTACTGTTCTCATTTTGACAATAATGGCTTTTTTGAAGGTGTAGCCTGCTCTACTTAGCCAAACCACAAGTTATGAGGAAGAGAATGGGGGTATCACAGTCTTTTTTCCCATCTCTTTGCCACCCACTACTGTCACTACTGTGAGCAAGTTCGCAACTATGAGAAGAACAAAGGCAGAGTCCCGGGGTTTACTCGGGGCGACGTCCACGTGTGAACTATGGTGCGGAAGTTCCCCCACATCAAAGACGATCACTGACATCATGTTTCTTACCCTCTTTCACACATTTCCAGGACACTTTTGCAGCAGGGAGGGGAAGTTGTTGTTTTTGTGTTGGCAAATCAGCACAAAAAGAGTTATATGGTGCCTTAGGAGGGGGAGTGAATTTGAGGCATCAGCAGCTAGACGCAGGTTAAAGCTGAAAATACTTTGTTTTTTACCTTATTGCTTTTAAAGCACTGTGTCCAGTGTTGAATTTTATTAGAAGCTAACACCATTTGAAATATTGTGTATTGTTATATGATGAATATTTCTTTTGTATTTTCTCAAATATGCCAAAATGACTTGAGTATATTATCTTATGAACGTGACAATATATTGATATAGGTCTGTTTTGATTAGTATTAAATGGGGCAGTTAATCTGTCAATGAAAAAACTGATGTAAGTTTCTGCTTATCTCCCAGCTGCCACCATTCTCCACTTTGGCATACTTTTTCTAATGAAATAATCGAATGTAAACTTCCACATATGAAAGGCAATCAGAGGGATTTCTCATCTCATGCCAGTGCTTGGCTGTTTTCACATTTCTTTGAAAAGTGTGTGAGTTGTGGCTGCTTTTTGACTTAATTTGCCCCTTTTTGTTCATTTTAAAATTGTCGAGATGACTTAAAAGATGTCTCACTTGGTCACTTTCAAACATTGGAATAAAATGTTTGTCACATTTGTATGGAAATAACTCCTCAAAATTATGATTCAATGAAAGTTTCATTTTCTTACTGAGGTAGTTTACATTTAGACTTCCTTCTAGTTAAACCTTACAAAACTGGAAAACACCTGTATTTTCCTAGTTTGCATAGTCATACTGGGATAAAAAAATGTCATCAGTAATATACTGTATGCTGCACAGACTTGCAGTGAGAATAAACATACACTTTCAATGTCAGTACTGCAAAAGCATTAGAATTATTTTGAACAATCTGTGTTTTATGTCAGGTCAGACTCTGTCTGCTACTGGTAAACTGCAGCCCATTACTATCCTGTTGTAGAACCTCTAGCTATAGGTAAATAGCCCACTGCCTTGTGGGTGTCTTGGGAAAGTCAAAGACTAAGGAAGTAAACCTTGAAACGAAATCTGGAGTGGAGCCCCTAAGACAGTTGATCGGCTTTCTTCCCTACCTTCTTTCAACTCCTGCAGCTGTGCTGATACCAAACTGTTTTGGTTCATCCTTTCCTTTGCACCCTATCAGCAAGGCTGAGAGGGGGAACTTGATGTCTGGGCAGCCCAAGTTCTCTATATACCCCCACCCAGGCCTGTAGCGCAGAGGACAGGAGACAACGCTCCAGCATCGTGGCAAGACTTTAGCATTTGCTTGTTAAAAGATTATTTCGATTGGCGTAGGAAACAAGCCCTTTGGGGCTGCTTTCTAGGGTGAGATCATCCTGTCTCACTGGACAGTTACCGCTCACTTCAAGCTGGACAGCCCCCAGCCAGTAAGGTGCTGT
The DNA here is from genome assembly GCA_038406235.1 of Peronia verruculata. Taxonomy (NCBI): domain Eukaryota; kingdom Metazoa; phylum Mollusca; class Gastropoda; order Systellommatophora; family Onchidiidae; genus Peronia; species Peronia verruculata. Next base: position 5,722 of record JBCAUA010091360.1, read on the forward strand.
CCTGCCACAGCTTGCCTGCTTTGCTGGGTGCGCAGGACTTAGGGACTGATCATCCTGACAAGGAAGCTGTAAATCCTGCGCCAGGTAGAAAGGAAAGAAACAAGAAGACTCCATCTCTTCGACACAACCTGGGATGTGTCCCAGACTGACAGATGACCTCCAACAGAGTGACGACAACTGCAAGACTGCATTCATTGACAGAGAACTGGCTCAGCTGAACGTCTTCATTGCCTGCCTTCAGGAAACTCACCTGGCTGACAAGTTCCATCAGAGAGGCCAACTATACCTTCTTATCGAAGGGCCTGTCACAGGATGACCTTAAACGGCACGATGTGGGCTTCCCTGTGAAGAACTCGCTCTCTGCGCCCATTGAACCCCCAACTGGAGGAACAAAGAGGATTCTTGCTCTCTGCCTCTCAACAATAGCAGGCTTCGTCAACCTTCTCAGCATCTATACATCAACACTCTGCTCCACCACAGAGGCCAAGGATCAGTTCTGCGAGGAATTGGATGAGGCAATATCCAGGATCTCTATCACCGAAGACCTGTACCTACTAGGGCACTTCAATGCCAGAGTGGGAGCCGACTGTGACACCTGGCCCTCCTATCTTGGCCATCACAGCATAAGCAGGATAAATGAGAGCGGACAGAGACTACTGGAGCTGTGCTGCCACCACGGTCTGTGTGACCAACACATACTTCAAGTGTAATGAACACCACAAAGTCTCTGGAGACACCCCTGGTCTTGCCACTGGCACCGGCTTGACCCCGTCATCATCAGGTATGCGAACTGCCCAGCATCCTCCACACAAGAAGTTTCCACAGCACAGACTGTGACACAGATAACTCCCTCATCTGCAGCAAAGTGAGGCTGATGACCAAGAAGATATACCGCTTGAAAACCAAAGGTCTCCCGCATATCAATACCTGATGCACAAGGGACCCGCAGAGAATACATATGTTCAAAGATGTGTTCAGTGAGAAGCTGTCAGCTGACACTCACAATGGAACTGACAGCAAGTGGGGGGCTCCCTGAGGGACATCATATACACATCAGCACTCTCTGCATTTGGGAAGAGAGAATGCTGAAATGCAGACTGGTACGAAGGACACTGGGAAGAGATGCAGCCAGTCACAGAAGTTGAAAGGGAAGCCCTGCTGGCCCACAAGCAGAACCCCTGCCCCAGCACTCACGAAGCCCTCAGAGCTGCATGCAACAAGGCCCAGCAGACATCCGCCACTGCCCAAATGACTACTGGTTGAACCTATGCAGTAAGATCCAGTCAGCTGCCAACACTGGCAATACAAGGGGCATGTACAATAGCATCTGGACAGCCACCAGCTCCATTGCAACCAAGACCACACCACTAAGAGCAGGACAGGAGAGGTCATGTCGGACCAGGGAAAGCAGCTTGAACACTAGGTGGAGCACTACTTGGAACTGTATGCAACACAGAACATGGTGACATGCCGTCCTGGATGCCCTACCCAGCCTCACAATCATGGAAGAGTTAGATGCCCTACCTACAGAGGAGGAACTCAGTAAAGCTGTCGACTGCTTGCCTAGTGGGAAGGCTCTTGGGAAAGATGGCATCCTCACAGCAGTCTTGAAGAGCTGCAAGCCAGCACTGCTGCATCACCTCCATGAGCTCCTGTGCCTGTGCTGGGAGAAAGGCCATGTCCCCCAAGACATGCGCCACTCGAACATTGTCACTCTACAAATGGCAGTGCCTGTAACAAATACCGCAGTGTCTCCTCCCTCAGCGTTGTGGGGAAGGTCTTTGCCCACATTGTCCTTGCCCGCCTACAGATTCTTGCTTTTTTTGTGTACCCAGAATCATAGTGCGGCTTAAGGGCCAGCTGATCTACAGTGGACATGATCTTCTCCAGCTGCAGGAGAAGTGTCAAGAGCAGCAAAAGCCACTGTACATCACCTTTATGGACCTGACAAAAGCCTTCGACCTGGTCAGCAGAAGCAGACTTTTTAGCCTCATAGAGATGATCAGATGCCCCCCCCCCCCTCCCCCCACCCCCACACACACTACTCCAGATGGTGACTTTTTTTTCACTAGGACATGGACAGCACAGTCTGTTTAAATTGTGGCACATCTGAGACCTTCCTGGTCAGCAGCGGCATGAAGCAAGACTGTGCCCTGGCACTGATGACGTTTGGGATCATCTTCTCGATGCTCGTTCAATATGCTTGTGCTGACTGTGAGGAAGATATATTCATCCTCACCAGAGGGGAAGCTGTTTAACAGTGCCAGGTTGAAGGTTAGGGAGGTCCTCATCCAGGAGATGCCGTTCGCAGACAACGTGGCACTGATGTCTCACACCGAGGCTGGTCCACAGGAGCTAGTCAGACACCTGTCCCATGCCTGTGAGGAATTCGGACTGACCATCAGGCTAAAGAAGACAAACATTCTAGCTCAGGGCACAGGCACAGCGCGGGACATCACCATCAACAGCACACATCTCGAGGTTGTGGAATCTTTCACGTATCTGGGGTTCACCGTTGCCACTGTTGCTATCCCTGGACACAGAGATATCCATCAGGATTGGGAAGGCCACCACAGTCACATCCAGCTGAATAAACATGTTCGGAGCAACAGCCAGCTAACAGTGAACACAAAGTACACATCTACCAGGCCTGCGTGCTCAACACTTTGCTGTACAGGAGCGAGACCTGGACTACATCTGCGGGCCAGGAGAAGCGGCTCAACAGCTTCCACTTACGCTGCCTCAAACACCTTCCTCAGATCAAGTGGCAAGACAAGGTGACAAATACAGAGCTCCTCCAGCGTGCCAGCATCCCAAGCCTGTTTGCACTCCTTAGCGGGAAACGCCTCAAGTGACTAGGTCATGTGCACCACATCGATGACGGGTGCATTCCAAGGACATGCTGTATGGGGAGCTGGGCGAGGGTTCCTGCCCCACAGGAAAACAGCAGCTCTGGTTCAAGGATGTCTGCAAGCTGGACATGAAGGCAGCTGACGTTGACCATAACACCTGGTAATGCTCTGCCGACAACCACCAGTTCTGGAGTGAAGAGGGCAGAAACAACCAGGTCACTGACAAGAGGGCAAGGAGAAAAGCAAGGGCAGCTTCTGTGGCAGTGTCAACCCCCTTTGTTTGCAACAACTGTTCGCTAGACTGCCACTATAGACTGAGGCTCTGCAGCCACTCTAGAAGATGCCATCCTCAATCATAGCATTACACCAATGTCTCTTGAAATGAACGGATGTCGATATAACATGTCAGTATTGTCTGTTTATCTTGTGCAAGTGCCTCTGGCCTGCCTTTTTTGCTGTCAGTTTTTCCTCCAACCAAAACACAGATCTGCAATGAATTGTTTTTCATAGTAATAACACATGCAGCAATCAGATCAAAAGTGGTTTTGTAGCATTGACATGAATATGGCTCTCAAGATCTGCATTATATTATAATTGCATGGTTAGGACAAATCAGAGCAGCTGGATCAATAAAGGTCAGGAAAATGTATCTATTCTGTAGAGCAATTGGCTTTAGTCATGTTTTTTTTTTTTTTTCTTTGTTTCACAGATGTGAGAATCAAGACGAAGTTTTGGGGCAAGTCTATGGAAATTCAGCCTGTAGGCCATGTACATGTTATACTGCCCAAGTAAGGCACTAAAAATTATCAAACTCTTTTGAGATATATTTTAAAATTTATACAGGCATTTCAAAAGGGAAGACCCACCGGACCAAGAAGCGATGCACTGTTCAGGATACTCAAGAGCACTGTGACTCATCAGATGAGACATCAGAAGAAACTGGCCAGGTCGCGGACCACGGTGCCAGTGGCTTCAACATTGAGCCGTCCAAGGAACAACCCTGCTTGCCTTGAGATGAGAAGCGACCAAGGATACTGTTGCCTTCCGCAGGGTCCAAAGATTGGGAAGAACTAGATCACAAACTAGCCCAGCTTATCCGTGCAAACTTAAAGAAAGTGGAACTAAAAAGCTGAATAGTAGTCATTACAGACACCATCTACTTCCACTGTAAGGATACCTATGGCATTAAGAACAGGCCAAAGCCACCCTCGAAACCAAGCCACAGACAGCAAGAAATGGAAGAGGCCAGAAGGCAGAAGAAACAACTATACAAACAACTGAAAAGTGCATCAGAATTATTGAAGAGGGGCCTTCAAGAAACACAATTTTGCACTGAGGAAAGCAGAGTGGGAAAGAATAAGGAAGTGAAAGGCATATCTGAACAGCAAAAGATTCCTCAATAACCCCTTCTAATATACAAGAAGTCTCTTTGAAAGTCCACGATCCAGGAAGCTCATCACCAGTCAGGACAAATTAGAAGTGCATATGTGAAATACATATACGGACCTACACAGGAAAGAGGCACTAGCAGACCTGCCTACCCTCCCACATTACAGTATGATTACAGTATCCACCTTCCCGCTCTGTGAATATAAATTCCTGCATTCGGATAAATTCGGATATTTTATACTAGTTTTTCCACATTTCATGCTTTGCGTCATTCAGAATGCGGGCGGAGTATAGTTTTCACTCACTGATGTCTCCTGTTTGTTTGTTCTGATTCTATTCCCGTGGGAGGGACAGCAAGTGACGAACTCTTGGCTGCCTGCCTTGTCGTGTATGTGTGTGTTTGGGAGTGTCCTCTTTCCAGAGGAACTGTATCTCTCTATTTGCAGAGGAAAGTATGCAGTAACCTATCATATCAGCCTCCGAGCCGCATGGCTAAGTCACATTTGGACTGTCACTGCCATGAATGGAGTTG
>JBCAUA010091382.1:5000-10494 GCA_038406235.1 Peronia verruculata
TGGGCTGTCGGTTTCGGGATCTAAAGCTCTGGTTCGAATCCTCATTGTTCGCTTGAGAAAGACAATTTACACACATTTCCTGGTACGATAAGGTTTAAATGGGTGCCCAACTACAGACTGTGAACGATGTTGTTACACTAATAAGGATTTGACCGCCTAACAGGCAGCCGTCTTGTAAACTTCCCAGGAAGCTGAGAACGTTTATGAGTGTCTTCTTTGGGTGTGTCAGGAAAATAAAAGACTGCAAAGCGCTTAGAGCCTGTACTGTACGGGGATAAGCGCTATATAAATACTCTCTATTATTACTATCAATAAATGCAATAATAAAAGGGCAATTTTTAGCCTCCATCAGTTTGAGAAACACATGATCAGATATTCAATCGTGTATCAAACACAAGATATGTTCCCTGATGAGAGATGTCATTCAATAGTAGAACACAAGATCTTGGGAAAAACCATAAGCCGAAGTGCGTCAAGTTTTCCTATGTACTTTAATCATTAACACTACAATCTAATTTGGAGGACATCTAGGTTCAACAGGCTGTAGCAAAGAGTTTTTAATATTAAATTTCCTATCTACTCTACCATCAAAATCACTTGTTTCCACGTTAACTATCATTTAACTTGTCTCTTCTTTTTGTTTTTGCCCATACTACAGTAAAAACCAATTAATACGCTTCCCAATTCCTAGTCACGTCTACCTTATCCCGAAATTTATAACCTTCAACACTCATATACTGATTTTCTTTGGTATTCGTCTTCTTTAGCTATAGATTATATAGCAAGGAACCTTGTGAAAAATCAAGTGTTACATGTATACTAACTTCCTACATCGTCCATTCCATTTCTACACAATAACCACTAAAACATAATATTGTTTCCAAACTTATTACTTGTTGGTTTTGCTTTTCACACATTTAGTCAGTCCCTGCTTTTAATCTGTTAGAATTATCAAAAACAAGTAGTTCTATACATGCGATAAGGAACAAACAATCGATCCTATTTCGGCGCCACTTCGAAGTCGACACAACTCCTCCTACACTTTCGTACCTTAGCCTACATCACTGACATCTTGTGTGACACAAAAAGCCACCGTGATTTCTCGGTTCTAATCTTTACTAATATTTGAGCGTCCTTGATCACAGAACGGAGCCCTATTGTATCTATTGTTTGAAGAAGTTGAACGGGTCGCCGGTGAAGGGGTCGAAAGGACAGCGCACCATGACAGCGTGCCTTGGCAACGCGTCTGACATACTCTGAGAAAACACCTTCCATCATGACTGTTTTAATTCTCTTCCTCATCTATTCTGACAAAGTTCAAACTAACAAAAGACCGTATTTCATCATTGTTTAATTAAATATGTCTCCCCAGGGATTCAAAAACAACTTTCGATGATTTTAACCCATCAGTGATAGATAGAAGGAAAACGCTGGAATAACAGAGTATCTTAAATGCATGGCGTCTACTCATGATCAAGAAATGGTATTTCCAAGTCACAACAAGCTAATACAAGACTGAGTACTTTGCTGCTGAACTGTAAGCTATTGGTATGAATGGCTTGTGTGATGATACGCCAATGAGAAAATCAGTTCTTTGACACTGCCAGGGTTGTTTCCTTTTATTTTCTAGAGCTGGGTTGCCAACCACAAACTTTGGCTGGGGGATCACGTAATCGTGCTAGAAGTGGCTCGGGATAAAATAAATTTCAACTCATTAATTACTTTTTTATGTTCTTACAATTTTGTTTTTTAATATTTCTATTTAAGTGAATTTCAGTGAGGGGTATCAGAAATCGATTTTTTTTTTAAAAAATTGCCGAAATCAAAGTGCAATCGTTTCTGAACAAGACAATATCAGTCTTACCTCGATTTATAAAAATTACTTCATAAAAAATATCGTTTTTGTAGGTTAAGTATGTAGATTTATGCGTTCAACTTTTCATTTAAATTCGATTTTCTTGGAATTTCGGTCATTGCTGGAGGGTTGCTCCATATGTCTTCAAACTGCAATATCTCTGGCTAAAGTAAAGCAAGCTCATTTTTTTAACCACCTGAAACGATATGAAATAAATTTTCATATGATACCAAAAACCCCATACAGTGAAAATTCTACATACTGTTACGTCTCATTTTGACTGGGTGCGAGATATATGTAAATCATGGCGCCGATAAAGGTGGCGAGTGCAAACACGCTCGGGAACCTCTGCTCTAAAACCCGACTACATTTCACTGCTATATGTTAAAAAGAGAGATCGCTAAAACCAAACATGGAATTTCCTGAAACAAAAGTATTTTCTCCGAAAAAAGCATTTTGTCAGAGTTCCGGTACGTTTGCTAAGCGTCCTGTGAAGACGCCTGCAGAGACACCCGTTGTCTGTCCTAGATAACGGCGTCTTTTTACGGGGATGGGCTCAAAAAACAACAAGCCACGCGCCAAAGACGCTAAACTACCGTGAAGTGCCGCGGTTACTTCATTCCTATACTCACTCACAAAGACAGCCAGTCCTCATGTGCTCACACTTTTTTTCTCTGTGTTAGTTTCCACGAATGCCTTTTGTTAAATGCTCCTTTCCAGAATTCTTTTTGTTGTGTGTGTGTGCAGAGGTGTTTTGTAGAGAATAGGCTTGACGCCGATGGTGGAACCAGATTGTTAGTTAATGAAATGATCAAACTGAAAGAAAAAGGAAAGAAAGAAATGAAAGAAGACAAGAAGAGCCTCACACTCAATTGATTTGTTTTCTACCCTCGCAAACACAGGACTCGACAAGATCAAAAAAATTGTAGCCGATACAATGGAGACTGAGAGGACAGAATCTCGGTTCTTTTGGCCACAGGGCCTCTAGCAAAAAGAAGATTTGCACAGCTCACCTCACGTCGCACCAGCTAGGGCGTTCCTATGCACTCGCAACGTCAGACGGCACCGGTGCTAAAACCAGTTAGAGCGTCGCTGGCATTTTTTGTTTTTATTTTTTGTTTTATTGTTTTTTAAAGAAATTTTGCATAACTGTGTGTATGTGTGTGAGTATATGTATGAATGTGACCCTTTGTACTTTGTGTGTGTGTGTATATTGGTAATAAGTGTTTACGTTAGGGGCGGTTCCTTATAAAGGAGATTGAAACAACGGCTGCTATCCATGTAGATATATATATGAGTAAAATATCAGATAATCGAAGAGTGTGGGTGTAAGTTCATGTGCGTTTTCTTACAACGGCTGGGCATCTGAAATCAGTCTGGATCATAGATAGAGAGAGTCCATATGTGGGTATTTTCATAGATGTTTCTTCTTCATGAAATCTTGCGTATGTGCCGATCTGAATGTGGAGACACGTATTTTTTGTTTGTTTTGTTTTGTTTTTGTTTTTGTTTATGTTGGGGTTTAATGGCACATCAGCACGATAACGACTATACTGTGCCTAATTCCGTGGGTACATTTACACATGTGTGTAAGAGTGAAATGGTAATAATGTGCCTTTGTGAACGAGTTTTTATAGTACTGCTCATTGTTTTCACGTCTAGCAGACTCGATGAATGTAAAAAAAAAAAAAAAACTTTGTGAGACAACAGTTACGTTTCTCCGTTTTCATATTATGGGTGACTGTTTTTACAAGCAGCCTCAAGTACAGATAGCGATGGGGCGCATGTGCGTGTGAGTATTTTCTCAGAAGCCACGCGCCTGGAGTCCCCCCCCCCCCAACCCCACCCCAATTCCACCCCCTTTTTATTGTGTGTGTGCAGGAATGCGACAAAGCTCAAGACAGATGCTCAAGTTGCTAAGCGTCAGGTCCCCCAGCGGTAAACAAAAGCCAGCTTTCAGACCAGGAACAAACGCTGATCAAATAAACCAGACTGTGGTTTGTGACCAAATTTTTCAATCTGATTAATTTTTGATACAGAAACGCTCCAAAAAGGGTCTGAAACTTCCGTCCACATATTTGAACAAGGCTGCAGCTCACAAGGAAGCAGTTTTGTAGTACATTAAAAGGATGTTTGAAAGATAACTCAGTTAATATTTTGTTCACGCCTTGAAGCATTTGCTAAGGGGAGAGAAACAAGGAAAATTGAGATTTGTAAAGAAGAGGAGGGAAGGGGAGATAATAAAGAGAAAGACAAAACGCCTTGATGTTTTAGCGCTTGCAAGGGTTTGAGCAAAAATGGGGAGAAATTTGGGCAGAAATGACAATGCACGAAACAATGAATTGTTGACTCGCCAGAGGTGTCGAGTCCAGCTGGAATCTGCTAACTGGCGCCAAATTTACGCGTGGGATAGCAGCGGTAAGCGCGCATCACTCACCGATCACTCACACAGACTCACACATACGTGCGCACACTTGACATTCACTGGCTTCATAGCGCGCGGACACACACACACACACACACATACCCCTACACATATACATATTCATATACTTATTAATATTAACTCATCAAGCACAGACCTCCATTTCTGCATTACTAAAAAATCTCCCAGCAGTTACAGTACAGCCATCTGGCGTCACATCTTCTCACATATATATATAAAAAATTCAGTGAAAAATAATGAGCAAATTTTAAAGCAATAATAGATCAGAATAAAATCAAAACAACAACAACAAAGAAACCACAATTATTAGTAAAATGGCAACAGAAAATATTGGTGTTCAAGAGAAATTGCAGGGGACATCTTTTTTATACATGCTTTTTGCTTCTACAGATATAATATTCACATGGGAAATGATGATAAAGGAACTGTGAGCTCAGTTTTGACAATAATGTCCTATCTCAGTGTCTCCTATTAAAAAAAAAAACACACAGGTACAGGCAACAGGTTTTGCAGGGTCTTGAATGGAGCGCTCCGAGGTGTAGTATATCCACCACTAGAGGAAGTTGAAAAGCTTCTAAAAACCATAACCATCTAGTCTATCCGGCTGAACAGCTCTGAGACACTGACACGATAAAATCAGGTGCTCTTCAAACTGCGGCCACCGAAGACATCACGTGGTTTTTTTAAAACGGTAAATGGATTTTTGGACACATTTTTTTTTTTTTTAACTTCACGGAACCTTTCTATACCGGTCTAGAAATGCATTTCAAAGTTATATTTAATGAAATGGATTGAGTAAAATGGCAAAAATTTTAATGCAGTGGCATGGCCTAATAAGGATCAATAAGGATTTACAAAAGTGATCGTCCATTTTCTCACTAAATTCATCTGCAGCAAACAGGTCACCGTCTTTAATTGCCAATATCGCGAGTTCTATTAAAGGTCGGACAACATTTTTTTCACACACAGAAAGGAATTGAATAATCTACTACGGAGATACCATTGTGAGCCTATTGAATTTAGATGGCCTACAAATATTAGTAGTATTGAGTAGTGTTAATGATTTAATGATATAAGAAAAAGTATGACCTTCTTCCGGCGTCGCGTTTTCCACGAAGTTTTGCGTTCAACACTAGTGTTGTGGGATTTCGTGGTGTTTATTTTCAGTAAGGGGTACAAACACTCCGCCGGGG
>JBCAUA010091393.1:0-10493 GCA_038406235.1 Peronia verruculata
TGAGTGAGTGAGTGAGTGAGTGAGTGAGTGAGTGAGTGAGTGAGTGAGTGAGTGAGTGAGTGAGTGAGTGAGTGTAATTTAGGCTCCTCCTAAACAATTACGGTTGTCAATATCTGCAGTGAGATAAAAATGAGAGGAGGTAAATATATGGTGGGGAGAGATAAAAATATGGTAAGTGATATTGAGACAGACGAGAAAAGTGATATAAAATGGCAGTCGTTTATCAAGGTACAGAAACTTAAAGCGAGGAATGAAGCGTCGAAATTTTAATGTGGTTTTCAGATTTCTATTTGGAATCCAAATGTTGTTGAGTGTGTTTATACGTATAACATATTTTCATATCATATTTTTTTAACGGTTATGAGAGAGAGAGAGGGAGGAGGTGAATCCAGAAATTACGTTCTATATACGTTTTTTAACCACCTGGTGGTGGTTATCTGGGCAGATGGTGGGGAAAGGAAAAAAACTTTGAATTATTTTAGTACAGAAAGGGTTAACTGTAAGCCCTGAGGTTAGCCTTATCTCCAGTCTGTCTATCTGTCTGTCTGTCTGTCTGTCTGTTAGTTTTGTTGATGTGACTGCCAAGGTCATAATGGCCCAGGAGTGGATTGCGTCAAAGTACTGACTATCTAGTGAGAGCGATAAGTATAGGAGATAATACAGAATGTGTTGTCTAGTCAAAGCATGCGTACACAATGTGTCCGCGAAAGGTGAAAGAATATTTAAGTTAGATAATGTGTAATGGGCGTAGGCCTTTCTTCTCTTTTCTTCTTTTTTTCTTCTCATTATTCTTCTCTATCCTTTAATCCAGTCTTCTGTTCATCCATCCATCCATCCATCCATCCATCCATTCATTCATTCATCCATCCATCCATCCATCCATTCAGTCGTCTATCCATTAATTCATTGGTCTATTCATCAATCCTTCAGCTATCCATCCACCCACCCTTCCCTTGCCATTCATCCAACGTTCCATCCACTTTCGTATCTTTTATTCTCTCTCACACCCTTTGGCATTTCTTTCTATGACCCACCTCCCCCCTTAACTCACTTATAATAAATACTATTTTTCTATATCAAGAGCACTTTATCATTAATAATTCCCCATAATATTCAGGAATTATTACTTTTTTCTCCTAACATTCATGAGCTGCAGCCTGTTTTTGCGTCAAACCTTTTCGCTCTCTGCCTCGTGACATTTTGTCTATTACTACTAGTACTACTCAAAACCAAACTCCTCATTGCTGTTCGTCCGAGGACAACGAGGACAACGACGAAGACCATCTAGTCATCTTGGAATTGAAGTTGGGTATTATACATGCAGTGCGTAGATAGCTGATCAGGCCAAGTTTGGCCCAAAAACTCTGGTAATCCGGACAGCGAATTGTAGACGCTGTTGGTGATGTGTTGGCGCTGTTCTTTCTCGTCTGTCTAGACTACCTTGTTCAACAACTGCCGTCCAGTTCCCTCTATCTGTACAGGCTGTTCACATGTATCGGTGCTGATCTTGATTAAAGGCAACAAGGCTTAGGACATTCATGACTCGGCATATGCATGGACGAATAATGAGGTATTTCGAGAAAAATCACATGACCGAGGATTTTCGCTCACACGCTGATTTGTTTACTTGCTCTGCGCATGGCAGACACATCTTGACCAATGATGAGCTTTCAGACCTGTCACATCATATAAACAAAGCCACATGTGAGCGATGTTGCCTCGGTCATGTGATCGATCTCGAAATACCTCATAGAACACAAGACTTCAGGAAAACCCAACTCCAGCCGGAAGTACGTCAGGTGTTTTTCCACGTGACAAAACCATTAATACCAATCGCTACTTACTGTTATTGTTTGGAGGTTCAATAGAATCATAGCCAAGAGGTTTAGTCATTAATTTCCTGCCTACCATAAGGGGATCATACCAAGAAGTGAGGAAAACCTACGGATGAGACAAAACCAAGGTCGATGGAATTTGGAGGAATATTGGTGAACTCTATTAGGAGTCAAAGCGATAACGCTTTTTCGCATCTGGTTGACAGCACGCATTCACTGATGGCTAGATAATCATTCAATTTGCTGATGGTCAGCTCACCTATTGATACCCTCTTTATGTCCGAGTACTTACCGCATGACTGCCCTACGATAATGGGGTAAGTCAGACTAATGCCAAAAAACATTATTTTGATGTTTCATTAATGTCACTAAAAGAGAGAGACACGATTATACATCAGACTCACAACGGCAATAATGTTCTGAGTATGTGGGCTCATCAGATTAAGATGGAAAAAAAAAAAAAATCTCAGAATTGCAGATAAAGACTTATGCCGTTATCTAATACAGTAATAGCGGTGATAATGGGTGGCTTTTTCTGATAAATAATGAACAATATCCCATTTGCTTGGTAACCTACCGCCTTGTTTCTCTCTCTGTCGTGGTGTACAGAACAGCTTTGTCCGCTCAGTCTTTGATCGTGTCTCATTCTTCACAATAGGCTGTCCAGTACGACTGTCTGCTTGTAGGCTACTTCACACTCGACGGTGCGCAAGGTTCAAAATAACGAGAAAATAGAAACACCATATCTATAGAACAGGCCGACATATTTACCCTCTATTGATTCCTTGATTGATTAATTAATCAATTGGGCAGATACCGGGTACTATCTGTCTATGTATCTACCAGTTTTTTTCAAACAAGGGCTCGGTGATATTTATAAGCATGCATCGAAGTACATGATTGATACATGTTGTAGGGTTTCTTAAGTTTGTATAGATCAATTGGTGTCAATTATTCGTCTTTCTATCTATCTGTCTGTTTATCCATCCATCCATCCATCCATCCATCCACCCATCAATCCATCCATTCATTCATTCATCCATCCATCCATTTATCCATCCATCCATCCACCCATTACATACTACGTGTTTGCACTCAATCAAAGAATATTCAAGTCCATGGCGATCCCTTTGAAAATAGCCAGCTACTTTCTTAATATCAAAGTCAATTTGTTTTGAGATGAAAAGTCCAGTTTGCATAAATTATTTATTCATTTATTATATAATCACTTATTTGTATTGTTTATTTCTCTTTTATTAATTTATTCATACAGAATTTACTTTTTTTTTCTTTTATTTATTTAAAGTAATGTGTTTACTGGGGTTTTTTTTTTTAACGATGATCATAGTAACACATACACACACACACACACAAAAAGTAACAGTAACAATTTTATAGTTGCTATATTAGTTTCATTTTCATTATTACTATTATGATTATGTTATCATCATCTTCACACATTAACAGGTTGGTTGCCATGCTCCACAAACTGCACGGACGAAGGATACACTTACACATCCGGGGATCAGAGAAGTATGAGCCAATCAGGAATCATAAACACCTATGAGCCAGGCGGATACCAGATCCTGTTGGCCCAGGAGAAGAATGACGCAATAGCCACTGTGCAAGCCTTAGAACGTGATAAATGGCTGGATCCTCTGACTAGAGCTGTGATACTCGAATTTGCTGTGTTTAATCCGAATACACGTCTTTTTACACAGGTAAATACTAATAGTATGAACGTGAGACTTTTGTCAGCCCCAGAGGGTTATTGAGAGTCACAAAAGAACTCTTTTGCGTTATGAGACAGAAAATCATGAACAGGTGCATTGATCTGAGGTAGATTAGTTGAGAGAAACTCGACACCATCGACTGTCGAGAAAGAAGCACTGACTGTCGTTTGTATTGTCACCGACAAAATGAACATCTTGGCTAGGCTGTCGGTTCGCACGTGTGATGAGCACGTTTGAACGAGTCATCAAGAGATTTTTCAACTGACAGACTGATCAAGAGATTTTTTTTACTGACCCTGCCATATCAAAACGGGAAATAGAGTAGGAAAAAAAAAAAAAAAACTCGTTGAAAATTTGAAACATGATCACAAATAAACAAAACCTTTTTGGGCATTTAACCTAATAATGATTAAAAATAGTAAAAATAGTGATAATAATAAAATAATATTATAATAATAATAACTTAATCAACGATACCGGTACATTAAATTCTTACATGTCAGATCATGAACTATGAAACTGACTGAAATTGTGGGGGAAGCGGTGAGGAAAGGCTGGAACGAGGTATATATGTGTCATATGTAGTTAGAATTATTTATCAGGACCTTCATATATATATATATATATGCATATATATATATATACATATACATATATATACATATACATATATATACATATACATATATATATATACATATATACATATATACATATATATATATGTGTGTATGTGTATGTGTGTGTGTAGTGTATGTGTGTATGTGTGTGTGTGTGTGTGTGTATGTATGTATGTGTTTATTAAGGTAAGAACCATATAATACAAGGGAAGAGTTGTACTGCAACAGCACTAAGAAGATTTTTTAGAAGAATGATTTTTTTTTTTTTCTTAAATCTTATCTCCTATGTTTGTATTGGTAGGACTAGACTGGAGGTGCTTTTATTTTTATTTTCCTCTAACTCTAGAAGAATGAAGGAAAAGACAGCACACAACTTGCCTTAAACTGTGGTAGGCCTACTGTGTGTAACATTATGAGCGAGAGAGAGAGAGAGAGAGAGAGAGAGAGAGAGAGAGAGAGAGAGAATCGGCTTAATTCACTCCTCAAACACATAGATGTCGCGGGGGAAAAAGCACCGCAATTTCATAGAAACAGAATTATACATGCCTGCATATTCTGGATAGGCGAGGAAGTCAACATAGTGAACCAGTTACTAGATCAGAGACCACCCACTTTCCCTTCAGAAAATCCAAATGTTCTGAGACCCCCCCCCCCCCTACACACACAAACACAAATGGGGGGGGGGAATAGAACATTTTGTTTCTCCTTTCTCTTTCTTTTGATCTGTTTTCCTGATATGCTCTTGGAAGTCGACGGAGATGTAGTTGTCTTTCTTCGACCAGGTTTGTGGTTTCAGTGGAAACAACTGGTTTCTTTGTCAGTGCATCTTCCGCTCCGCTTTGCTACTTTTTTAGTGATCATCTTCTGGCCCTGAAACTGGACTTCCTTTATTTCGTTTGTTTTGTTTTGTTTTGTTTTCTTCTCGAATTCTCGCCACATATCTCCCATTTAATTTTCTTGCTAAATCTTTTTCTGCCTCTAAGCATACATCAAGTTACATTAGATTGGCCGAAGTTCACAAAATTTGTTAACCAAAGGATGAATGATTAGAATAGTATTGTACCTAGTGGACGGAGAAACTGATGGACATTGGCCTCTTTTGTAATTATTTTATTTGAATTTTTATTTCGGTAAGGGGGGGGGGGGGGTTACTTCAGAAAGATCTATGCTTACAATGACAAAGTGTACCCAGCAACTTATAGATTTGTTTAATCATTCAGTGGACTGCGGTCAGGAATGACGGTATGCAGACAATACAAACCTATGAAAAAATAGGACATCTGTTATCATTAGTTCAATATAGCACTCCTTAATCTCTTTTGGTATATGGCCTTATTATGGAGCTGCACCCTGCCCTCTGGGAAAATATTATGTATTTTAGTGATTCAATCCCCATAGCAAATAGCTAAATAAGCAGAACAATTCAAAGAGGATCGAAATCGCCCGATATCTAAAGTAACCATGCTGTTGAAAGGCTATGGTTTCGCTAATATTATTTATTTCTCTCTGCTATTGTTAATCGTTCATATTTGAACTATATTTTTGTATTGTCAAACTTCACAGCCCGCAACTATCAGAATATCCCAATAAAAAAGGGAGAAAGTAACCTACATATTTTATATGCAGTTAATATATCGTCAGGGGACAGACAGATAGACACACAAACAGAACTTTAAACGGATGGACAGAATGACAAACAGATAGAGAAATTACAGACACACGACGGGCTGATGAGGAGGGTGAGTGGATGGATGGATGGATGGATCGACGGATGGAGTATAGCATAAAACAGATGATTCAGCATACCAAAATGGAGGTTGGTCATAAGGAAAAAATTTGTTGAGATGTAAACAAGTCGCCTCTCAGCTATTCCTGGATGATCCCCCTTGAAGCGGTACCCTCGGCCATGATTACGAATACTACCTTACCTAGACTGACTAGTATAATATTCCCCCTTTGGTGATAAATATAGGGCCGTAGTGTTATTGTCAACAGATCTGATGGGTTGTGAAACAGAAAAGTACAGTGCAGGAAAAAAACAAAAATTAACAGACGGTCAATGCAATTCAGGCGAAACGGTGTTGTGTGTCGGTGTGCGTATGTTTACACGCGAGCGTGTGTTAGTGCATGCGTGTGTGTGGGTGTGTGTCTGCATGTGTTGTGCGTGTGTGTGAGAGAGTTTTAAGCTGTGGTTGGGAGGTGGAGGAGGAGCCCAAATGAACTGGAAAGAGTATGAAATCTCATGTAAGCCGTAGGCCATTATGCTTCGGTTATTTGAACATGATCAGGCCATGTTTGTGTGTTTATCAATTTTATGTCATAAAGAGGAGCAGGGAATGGAAATAAATAAGCTTTTTGAGAGGAAAAAAGACGACACCATTGCTGATGTACAAACTTTAAATTCATATTATCTGGAAATATCACGAATTGTACTTCAAGCAAACCGCTGATGTGTAAAAACAGTTAGTTTGCCTAAAGCGGAATTTATATAGAAAGAGAGTAAGCATTGGATGACAGTGAGTAAAATATAATAGTCACGGACGAACGGTGAAAAATGGATAGGCGAAGAAAGCAAGACAGGTAAACCAAGAGGATCAAGAATTCCATTTTGAAGCTCTGTTATATGTTGTCAAAGTTTCACAACAAATTCCTTTTATGTATCAAGTGTTACATTGAATGCCAAGAAATGTCATCGGACATATTCTTACAATACACTGTTAAAGACAAACAATTTTATAGTTGTTTATTTGTTTTCTAGGGAAATTCACACTGGAATGATAGTTATAATAAAAAGTGTACTTGTGAGGCGATGCACGTAATATTGATAACAACAGTAAACAAAAAATCGAGTACCAGCATCTCATTTTATACGTGCGGCATTGTCATATGATCTGTCATACAAGCTTCATCATTTCAAGGCTCTACTTCCTTAGAGATCAATCTTCAGTGAATGACGCCCCTAACAAATTACCCATTGCTGATCAGATAAATCGATCACAAAACTTGAAATAAGCTGCTATAACAACAAAGGTGGATCTGATGTCCTCTGCATCTCCAGATTTAGTTCACTTCTAAAATACATGGCCTACTTGTGTCAGCATGTTTTTCTTTTCTTTCTTTTTTTATTTTTTAATGGAATGCTGAGCAAGAAGTAATCCAATATTTATTTTGTTATTATCTCTTTGTATTCACAATTAGTCATCAGTCGTCACAAATACATCCAGTAAACGTTGTCGAGAGTATACATTGTATCCGTTCAATTGATAGAAGCGAACTTAACGATGAGACCACACCTGGAATCTTCGTGAGTCATAGACGATATTGTAGGGAGGGGTTTGAACACTCAGCCCCCAGGCTAATCGGACCAAGGTCTTGGTGTACTCGATCAGGCCTGCACACGTTTTAAGGCCTGGATAGTCGTACAGAGTGGCGTAGATGTTCTGACAAACTTCCTGCAAACAGAGGAGAAGGACACTAGAGAATGGTAATTTTTTTTTTCAAACCAAAATATAGACCAAAAAAAAAAAAAATTAGAGAAAAGCAAGGTAATGTTTTCTGAAAAAAAAAAAAAATGCTTAAAAAACATTTAAGGAAATTCGTTCTGGAATAGCAGTTATAATGAGAAGTGAGATGCCAGTCAGAATGATAATACTAGCAAGTAGAGATTCATTGCTGAGAATATATAATTATAGGCCAGAATGGCAGCCAATAACAATAGCAGCAACCAACAGCAAAACAATGAAATTATCAGACGGCAAAAGACAAAGCGACAAAAATGAAACCTCGAGGAAATCTTTACTCAAATAACAACATCAGCACCAGTAAGTGTGTAATTGTTGAGGCATTCTAAAAACATAACACAAAGACAGTGGTTATAATCATGAGGAAAACATTAAAATCCCATGGTGAACAAGCAGTAATGTAAGTGACTAACAAACTGTGATAAAGCGGAAAAAGAGGAGTTATTACGAGCAGCGAAAAGAATTGATGATTTGGGGAGATTTCGCCTCTTTAGTCTATGAACAGATGGCCACACTGATGACAAGCAAACTGATGGACACACACAGATAGACGGACCGTTTGATGAAAGTGCAAATAAAGGCAGGTAGCAGATAGGCAGAGAAACAGTGTGACCGTCAGACAAACAAACAGACAGAAAAGATTAATAGAGACAAAGAAACTTACAGATAGACAGACAAGCATATGGACAGATGGTCAGGCACAGGCAGAAAGACAGACATGGAAAGACAGACAGACAGAAGGCTATTCAGGCAGACAAGTAGATGTATGTCAGAAAAAAAGATGCTTTCTGTATTTACTGAAGAACCAGTTTTCCAGCTAACTTTATGGGGTTTGACATTATTATCATGAAACATTCTAAACTCTAGGATAGGAGAGAGTTTCAACCTAGCAAGCAAAGGCTCTGTATTGAGAAATAATATCATTACTTTACTTAGACAGAAGAAGGATCGAGATAACCCCCACCAGGAGGTTGAAAGACGTGTATAGAACGTAAGGACAGAAGAAGGAGATAAAGGAAGAGATGGGAAGACAATATCCATAAGTGAACAGTAATGGGACTGATTGAATCCCAGAGAGCAGTAGAGAATGAAAAGCGTTGGAGGAACATTGACGGCTTCATCTTTACAGGCGTCCCTATGACATCGGTAGAGGTCAAGGGATAGAGGAAGGTGGAGGTAACTCTGCTTACGTGCACGATAGGGTCAGTGTTGTAGCTCTCCACAGTTTTGGATAGGTAGCTGCTAATGTGATTTTCCATGTCTGTGGAAACCTTGTCTGTCCTGTGTGATTGCTGGCCGTCTGGAGGAAGCGGCAGACAAAGCAAATGACGTAACTTCCCCTTCAGCTCGTGAAGCGTCTGTTGTACGCACCGAAATGCTAACTGCAGTCATGTGATTAAGAAAGAAGAATGACAATTATCATTTTCAAAATCGGGTTTTTGCCTTAAAATTTTTTTGGAGATTTCACTTGCTCTTAAAAGTTATGCCTTTTACGAATATAAAAATGATATAAATAAGTTGATTTTTCCATTCTAAGGTCTTGAAAGGGTCGTCATTCAATCGTTGACCAGTACCTCTAATATGCAGATCCTGGCTCAGTCGGGGCTCGATACTCAATGATAGATCGACAATATTTCGCTTTGTAAGACCAAATGGTGCACAAAACACTTGATTATGATCTCTATGACCAATATCAGGAGCTCGAGTGCCGGAAATGGACACTGGTTGTCCATTGAAGCCGCTGCCCACATCGAAAATCAGCGAACATTTTCACAAGAGCTTCTGAAATGAAGTTCCCACGGCCGGCCTGACGACAGCATAATTTGTCTCATTTTTGCTGTTTCAGAACACAGTAGTGCACTATCTGTCACAGCAAAGGGCCAGGACACTTTCATCTGTGACCAAAGAAGACATTTCGGCTGTATTATAGGCCTCACAGGAAAGTGAAACTGTTCCACGACAGGCCATTAGTGATACTGGTAAGGGAGCAAAAAGGGATAAACAAGAAATACGAGCAGATGTCCAGTAAAAGGCAAAATAAATCGTAGAAACTGCTATAAGAACTTAAGAATGTGAAACAACCATGTCTTTAGTTTGAAAGCCCGATATACAAGCTTCTTTTGGGTATTTTCTGCATTGAAAATACTTCAAATGCATTTTTCTCTAATATGGCATTTTTCAGCATAGATGTGCGATCTACTTTCTTATTTCTGAACCCGTTATCACGAAATTTGGCATGAATACAGAACAAAACAATATATATTACTTTTGTCAGGAGGAATTTTTGATAGTTTTTTTTTTTTTTTTTTGAAAGATCCGTGACTTTGTATACACCATTATTTTATTTTTTTTAATAATGGAATTAAAAAGTAAGCACTTTGTGAAAAATCAGGTCTGATAAAATTTAGATATTGTTTCTGAAAAATAAATAACAGACACGGAAAATTTCAAGCAAACTGGTTGAGAAATACCAAACCTATTTAGAGTAATGCCACGAAATATCGTGTAGAATAATCTAAGATGGCGATCGTTCCTATGGCAACCATGAGTGAGTTCATTTTTTTCCGATTGTGTTCCCCTCATTTGAGCATCAAAATCGGTAATAATGATTAGGATCACCCCCCCCCCCCCCCGTCGTTTGTAAAATGACCCCCACCCTCCCTTTCCACGGCCCTTAAAACTCTTGTGTTATGTTTAAAAAAAAAAAGGTAGTTGGGGGGGGGGGGGGGGGGGTCTTTCCCACTCCCAAAGTCCAACCCCAACCTTTTGAACCAACCCACAAAC
>JBCAUA010091404.1:0-10493 GCA_038406235.1 Peronia verruculata
AGAAAAGTCTGCACATTGATGTTCTTCATTTCTTTAACATATTATTGAAGTTAAGCATTGATCTTATAAAGACAGAGATGAAAAAAAAAACAAACAAACAAAAATCAAATAATCTACTTGACACATCTGACTGTGTAACAATAGTTAAATTTCAGTGCCACGTTTACTATTGTGATCTGCATCTAAATAATCCAGAATTTAAGAACATACATTTGTGAGATAGTTGTCTCATTTACTTTGGATCATGCTATCTCTCTTTTCACCTTTGAAATCTGACAGGTAGATTCCATGAAAACCACAGAATCATACAATACATGCCATAAATGTGTCTGTTGATTTTGTTTTTAAGGGATGGCCTTTGTTTTGCATCATTTGAATACAAGCAGATGCCTATACTTTAACAATCGGTAAATTGTTGAGATTAAAAATAAATCTTTGTCTTGTCAACGCTACCACTTTTACTATTTTTGATATAAAATAACTGGTGAGTACCACATTAGGTGGTCAAGTAGACAACTGAATGAATGTACATGTACTTGAGTTACAGTGGCTGTACGTTTAACAACATTGGGCCATAACATACCTCCTTCATTCTTGTTCTATTTGATGACTATGACAGCCATATACATGTACATGTATAAAAAATAAAATAATGATCTTTCACAGCAAATCTATCCAGCTACCTAGGCTAATAAAATTAAAAACACACAGACAAAAACAAACTCAAGCTAGGAAAACTTCATAGAAAAACAATGAATGAATAAATACATATATAAATAAACATGTAAAATATTTAATGAAGAAAGCAAATGTTAAAAAAAGGCCAGCATTTCAACTAATGAAGCCTCACATACATACATGTATGTACATAGACGAAGAGTAGAAATGCAAATGGAATTAAGTGGTCAGATATAAGTTTAGGGAGAAGTGGTGTTTTCTATTACATCTCTCATGTTGTGGCATTGACAAAGCTAGACTTTGGACAGGATTCATGTTCTATCTATTTTTTTTTTTCCTGTCAGGGAGAAAGAGGGAATAGGCAGCAGCACAAGGCTAGCCTAGTAAACATGCCAGAGTATATGATATACCACCTCTGCTATATCCATTGCAACACTGCTTCTCGGGTCTGTCTTATTCTGATGCTATTTGTGGCATTTTAGTTTTTGTATAATTGGTGTTAGTACACTTCATATCAGCAACTATGAAGAATCTAGCTTTTCTGGACAAATACCATTATGTATCTTATCTACAGCACAAAAACTAAAGAAACTGACCTAGTTATAATGCCATATATGCATTTCCACTCCTCACATGTGAGACACCACAGCTGAATGACAAGATTCCCATCACCAGAAACATAGCACTTTGTACCCACAGGTAGATAACCCACCACCACTGAGAATGGATTCAGGATTTCCCTTTTCAATACGAAATAACACCACTAGAGATATACAGCGGGGTTCGAAAGCGACAAAGGAAAAGTGGCAACCAGCATTTCAAATTGTTCAGTCTCTCCAAAAAGTCAATAGAGCCAATCAGGTCTGGCCTATAAGACACGAATTCACACACACACACACACACAAAAAAAAAAAAATAAATAATAGAAAAGAGAGTGAGAGAGGAGAAAAGGAGACGAAAAAAAAAGACAACACATTTTGATATTTCATAAGTCAGAGAAGATTAATCATCACTATGAGATAATTATATATCTATATTTGAAAAAAGAAAAAAAAAAAAAAAATTGGCGGGAAGAAAGAGGAGATTCAATTACAATTAAAAATTCCACCAAATTATCTAGGAATATTGAGACCAACATAATAAATCAGTTACCCTATACCAAATCTGCAATAATGAATCTCTAATCCTGCCATGGTTTTTAAACAATGAATAGAGGATGGGTAACAAACTTCAGACCATTGAGTAACATGTCTATTTGTATTCACTGTTCGCACTCCATGATTAAATGACAAGGATTTTGTCAGCATTTTTCTTTTTTTTGTTTCAAAACTGGAAAGGTCTGCAATTAAAACAAAAAAAAAAAAAAAAACTTGAGCCATGAGGACAATATTCCTCACAGCTGTGCCTGGCCAAGAGTGAAACTACAGAACAGCTTTGACAATGGAGATTTAAGAAATTTTTGTTTATAAAAATCACATGACATGCGTCATGCCAAACTTTACAAGTCTTTCAATGTGACTCATTTCTCATGACATCCACAAAAGGGTAAATGTCAATGTCACTTCAAACAAACAAAAAGATCTCATCAGCAGTTGCTTTATTTGACATATTACATACTCAGAGATCTTCACTGCTGTAGACATAAAAATGCAATAAATAGGCCTAAACGTATGAGAAAAATCTCTGTGATCTTTTGGTTTAGCTCAGCGTCTACCACACTGTGTATGATAATTTTTCAATCATAGACATGATATTGTAAAGTGAGGAATCCTATCACTTTGGGTGTCTGAATAATTTACTACTTCACAATTTGAGGTATCAACAGAAGACCACTTTACCATGAATGTATTTGGTGTCAAAAAGAATGATTATTAACTATTCACAATTTCGAAGACAATTATTTATGGATATGACTGACTGTCACATTAATCTTTATGAAGCAAAGTGCTGTAGAGTAGGAAAAAAAAAAAGATGTAGTCTAGTTAAAAAATGATTGGATAAAGAAGGAATGCAAAGCAAGAGCAAAAAAAGGCAATTGTAATCAAAAGTAGCTGAAGCAAAGCGTATGTACAGATTAAAGAAAATTTCACACCCATATGAAACAACAGTTTGCAGACAAAAAAAGTCATAAATACATGTATGATGCAACATGGAAAGATATAAATCACAGCAAGCTTTTCAGAAGGTGGCAGCGTAAGGATGGGCCACAGATACAGATGACAAACGAACAAGGAGTATGCTGGTAAAGCATGCACAGAGAAGGCTTAGCTGTTCTACTCCTGGGTATCCAATCTAACTAAGGCTCCTTACATGTTAATGATAGATTTCAATGAACATTCCTCTTGTCTTAAAACATAGCAGGGGAACAAGCATTCTCTCTATGGGTCACTGCCTCCATTTCCTTCCACTCTTCATACCTTCTCAATTTACTCTTTCAATTTTGTTCTTTATTGTGAATATGAGACACAATACAGTGAAACCTATGTTTTATTGTGAGTAGAAGTGGAGTTATTTGCAGGTGAGGACAATGGGCATGACCTAAATTAAGTAAGAAAATGGCTGACGATGTTTATTAATCTTGAATGAATTCTCATGTAAGTCATATCATTAAATGACAGTTTTTTTTAACTTTTATTCAAGACATTTCAACCAATTTAAGTCTATTATACATTTTTCAGATTAATAAAGATAAGAGTGTTTTTTGTATGTTTAAATTTGTATTAAAAGTCATTAAACTGAATATATCATTTCCCCCGTCGCCTCAGTTTGATCAGCGCCTGATTTCATCATGTTCCATCTCATACATTATTCTCTTCACACAGAACATTTTGTACAAAAGAATACTTTGTAATTTTCAAATTCCATAGTTCTGTTACAAATCATTCATGACAGTTTGCATCTGGATCTAAAAATCTCTCATCCTTGCTAAATCTTTAATAACAAACTCCTCTTTTCTCTTTCTGTAGTTTACTTGTTTCATCTCTTAAACTTAGTGCTATCACAGATAGGTCACTGCAATAAAAATGGACATACTCACATCACATACCGGTACTTGTAAATCTAATAAAAAACCTTCAAATCTGCCAACTTTGCAAAATGTAAAATGATACTGGTATGCTGTGTCCTATGATCTTGTATAATTCAACAAAGTTCATGCTTAAGACTAAGAAGAATAAACTCTTTAAAATGCTGAACATTTCATATTACATTGTTAAAAAAAAAAAAAATCTATAATTATTGTGAACAAAGAAGATTGACCTCGAACACAGTTAAACTTGCAAATGTCTACTGGAAACAAATGTGCTGCTAACAAAACAGAAAACAAGTCTCATTAGTATCGGCAGTAGGCTATAGGATAACATTTCACAAGTAGTAGCGAACAATACACAAAATACTACATGCATATAACTAGTGAGATCAAAATTTGATGACATATGAAAGGCATGATGTTTCAAAATAACTACAAATTAACTGCAGACTTAATAAAACATTGATTTTGTTTGTTCTAATGAAAGAAAAAAAAAAAAAAACTATAAAAATACATAAGGCAAGGAATAAAAACAAGCACAGTGGTCTCCATCTAATAACATAGTCACCAGAGACAAAAAAAAAGCTGGTTCTTAGGTGGACAGGTTCTTAGGCAGATTGAAAAGTTATGCAATCCATCTGACCACAGACTGGCTTCACTAATATGATGAGTTGATCGTTACTGTTGATCAAAGATTTATCTGTGCAAATAAGCGCAACCTTTTCCCCATGTGGGTAATTATATCTAATAATTCCTGACCTTTTTCAGCATAAGTACAGCAATAATCAATAATGGCCAGCATTTACACAAGTGACTTTTCATGTAACGGTTATTATTTGCTGAATGAAAACATGATAATTGATATTTCTTTGCCATCCCACAGACAATCGCATGCACCATGAGTGACTCAAAGTGTTTACAGACTGGCCAAAGAAGCAAAACAACTGACCAGCCAGGAGGGTAAACTTTACAGTTTTACATCTCCTTATCCATGGAACCAATCACAAGTGCTGTCCCAAGTGTTGTCAAACAAAGGAATGTTTATGGAGTAGTCCACAATGTGGCCTGATTATGCAGTTAAATACATCAACCATCATTTCCACTCCTTTGTATACCTGTTGCCTGCACCCACATATCCATTTTACAGAACATGCAGCACTGGGCGCTTCTCTGAAGTGAACATTATGATGTGAAATTACACCATAAGTGCTCGCATGTCTTGGCTGACACAGGGCTCGTAGGCGGATTATTTTAATTTGGGAGCGGGTTCTTAGAGGGGTAAATTATACAGAAAAAATTCCATTTCGCAGTAGAGGCGGGCTCTTAGGCAGACCAGGTTCTTAGGTGGAGACCATTGTAATGACAAAAACGCACGTGTGCATTTTTGCTTCAGAAATTCCATAAAGGAAAAAGTAATTGGAATATATATTTACAAAAAGAAACACAAGAAATTAAAACAGATTATTGAATCTACACTCTACAGTAACATTACCAATAATTAGGAAGGCTTAATGGCTTCAGGAATAAATTAAGTACCAATAGTGCAGATCTAACTTAGAAGAGTCCATGAAAAACATTTACTGTGACAAAAACATGGCTTAGTTCAGCAGTAGAAGTAACAACGTCAAGCTGAGACCAGGGATCTTGATGCTGACTCAGAATGTTGTAACAACCCTACTTTTCTTTGAAGATGATGCTG
The DNA here is from genome assembly GCA_038406235.1 of Peronia verruculata. NCBI lineage: Eukaryota > Metazoa > Mollusca > Gastropoda > Systellommatophora > Onchidiidae > Peronia > Peronia verruculata. The sequence continues at coordinate 5,406 of JBCAUA010091404.1, forward strand.
ATTCCATCAAGACCAGTGAAGGGAATGACTTTACCCTTTGCAATAGAAAACAACACCGAAAATAGACAACTGATGTGATCGAAGAAGAAATGCATAAAGAGGGGAAGATTTATGGAAAGATTAACTGCCCTATGTTGAGATCAGAGCACTGATAAGATGACAACAATGGGATGACGCACAGCAGCATACACTATCACAAATTACACCTAGCAGAATACATTACAAATTACACAGCAGAATACATCACAAACAGGACTACTCTGGGGAGCAACAGGCTGGGGTTTATCACTAACTCGAGGGTTCAACTGCCTGTGACAGCAACCAGGACAGAACACTGTCACTGCAGGTGTGAAGTGAATGAAAGAAAACATGAAAGGCACTCGTTTCACACATGTAAAACGACTGTATAATAAAAACTTTACATATATATATAAAATAAAATGTTTGCATGACAGTGATAGTTTTTCAAAGGCAGAATGTGAATTCAATCTGATTTATTTACCACACAGCGCATTATGCACAATACTTTCAAACCTATTCTGTTTCAGAAGTGGGACAGGATAATTTAACAGCTTTTTAAAAATAGTGTCTTTGTTCATCTACAAGGTCCCTTTCATAAAAACCTAAAAATAAAAAAATAAAACAAAAAAACAGCATGGTCATATGAAGGAAAACAGTGCACATCACATTTATAGTATTATGCAGCAACGTTGTTCATTGTTGGCAAGTCAATAGTGTGGCGCTTTTGGGAACAAATATTCTTTTCAAAACAACTCTTGAATGAAGATGACAAAAAAAAAGGGGGGGGGGGGGGGGGCAATTGACCTTGGGGATCCAGGAGATGAAAAGACGCGAATCAATCTCATTTTGTATTCCATATGAACGACCAATCAACCCAGGCATTACTGTGACCCATATAGGAGGACCATATTTCTGGTTTATTTGTCTGTCTGTCTGTTTCATCAGCTGATATGAGGTCTGGTTGAGATAAAGCTTTTAAGTGAAAAGCATTGTCAATGTAACAGTTGCAGCAGCATGGACTGAATGGCCGGTAACACAATACACATGAGACGTGATCAACAGTCAACACAACTCCCACGTACAGTGAGTGACACTGCACATATGAGGCAACACGAAGAAAAAAGGAAGACGGGGACAGAGAGAAATAGAGAGTCAAGCAAAGAAACAAAAAAAAAAAAGCAAAATTTATCAAATGAAAGTGAGCTATGATCATTATGTATTTATAAAACATCTATGTGTGAATGCTAACATGTATTCAAAATGAGGTGAAATTTCTGTGGTTCTCCGTTTTTATATTTCATGTGAAATTTTGATGTGCATGTACTATATGAAAATCCCCAATTCTTTATCTGTAAGGATAAATTACAAAATCAGCTAACACTATGGTATGGTAATTATTTTGCATCAGCAGCTAGTTGCTGACAAACACCAATACATGAATCCTATTCAACTGGCTTGAATTCTTATGATAATAGCACATACAAACTGGTTTTGGTAGCACCTGCTGACCACACAAAAGGAAGCACATCTCAGCAAAAAGCAAAAGAAAATAAACTGCTGATTCTAATTTCATCAGTAAAAAAAAAAACATATGTCTCGCGGCCAGTCGAAATGAGACGTAAGTCGCTGGGCTAGAACGGAGAAATCAGGCCTTGAATGTGATGAGGGGGGTCAGATATCAATTTTCTTTTTATTGGAGAAATCGAAAGTGCATTCATTTCTAAACAAGACAGTATCGGTCTTAGCCTCGATTTATACATATTACTTGATTAAAATCGGGTTTTTTATGAGGTAGGCATGTAGATTTATGTGTACGACCGTTCATTTAAACTCGATTTACTCGGAATTCTGTTCATTGCTTAGTGGTCCCCCTGTGCCTCTTTAAACTGCAATATCTCTGGCTAGAATCGAGTTAGCTCAACACTTTTTTCACTTCCTGAAAGGGTATGAAATAAGCTATCAAATGATACCAAAAACTCCATATGGTGAAAAATCGACATACGCCTCATTTTGACTGGTTGCGAGACATATGAGCTTTATCATTAATTTTTCATGAAAACGTCTTAAAAATATCCAGCTGTTATAAGAATAATTCCACTTTCACTACCAATATTTGTTATTGACAGGTCATTTGATCATGATGACATGCACCATTTGTGTATTGAAATAAAACTTTCTGTGGAAAAAGCAATTTTTGAACAGGTAGATTTCAGAAAAAAAAAGGGAGATATTTCAATTCAGCCAATATCACTAAATCTGGTTTAATAAAATTTTGAGTGCCACTTAAAGTGTTAATATCTACATGGTAAAACCCATGGACAAAATGAAGACATTTAAACAATAATAGTTGTTCATTAAAACACATTAAATCACTTTTTGCTTAGCTTGGACGTAAAGACAGATCCAATTAAATATAATTTATTAGTATCCTAGTGCAACTATATCTGTTTTTTACAAGCAGTAAATAAATGTGCCTTTCAGTATCTAATTTCAGCAGACTGAATAATTTTATGATGACCATTTGTTTGAATGTGAACATTATTAGTATATTTAGCCCTACTTCCCTGAGTTCTGATATACATGAACAAACCATTGACATAACTGGTTAAATCTGCAGGTTCAGAGGGTCATATTCTATAAAACAATAAAGAGAAGATACAAATATCTCCTGATCAAGGTCATGCTGTACATGCTGCTTGAAGTCATGAGCAAATTACTGTACTCAACTCTGCAACTATCTGCATGCCAGAAAATATTCTCATTCTCAAGTTAAACTCCCAAATTTGTTTAAGAAATGTAATAAAATACATAGTTGCCTTTAGATGGGAAGTTTCATCATATAGCATATCTTATGGATTACTATTTAGTATAACAATTCATTCCCAATTTCTTTTCATTCACCTGACTGCAATAACACTGAATGAAATCATAGCCCATCTAGCCTAAAATATGACTTATACACAGAAACAGCTAAGGTTCCAATATAAACACACTGTTTAAAAAAATCACCAACAACAAACAAAGAAGCAATTACTTTAGCTGACTGCCGAAAAACAAGAATTTCCATCACTAACGCACTCCTGAGGATTGTTAAAGGAAAGTTCCAAGGTTGTCACAAGACTTGTTTCAAAGGCTGACAAAAGATATGTTAGTCACAGCCTGAAGTTAATCAATGTTTATGCTCACAAGTTTTATTACTGTTTCACATAGTAATCAGCCAAGTTTTGAAGAAAAAGGGGAACCATGATATAGAACTTAAAATACAGATAGACTACACATAATATCCCGCCATTTAACATTTGCTGAGAAAATTTCATAATGTAACAGTTAGGATATCAAACTCAATTCAATGTCCCTTGGTGACAGCTGTCGTTTCTACAGTCATCACATTCAGTGGAGTTGAAATTAAGTGTAATCTAATTCGATCTTTCAGCTGTAGAAACAAATTTATGTGAGAAAAGATAACGGGAAAAAAAAAAAAAAAAGGATTGCATTTTCATAAATGCCCAAAACTTCCAAGTGTAAGTCATGTATAATTTGTAATTACATTCAGTGATTCGGCTTTTAATGTTATGACTAAATAAAAATGCAAGCATTGCGTCAGCTATTAAGTGATATAATGATCCCACCTTCCATGTACAAACTGATACATGTATATCCAGTGTCTATAAATATGTGTTTCTACACAAACCGTCATGGACTATTTCCTCAACACATACAATATATCATTTTATAAGCCTATGAAAAATATGATTTTTTTTTTTGCTGTCATGATCAATTTGTTCTCTTCAATATCAACATTACACATCTTTCTCTTGTTTAATTATTTTTTCCATCTCTCTGATGGGTAGATGCAGTTGCAGTGGATCACGGAGCCTGCGTAGGTCATGTTCAGCTTCAGAAATAGCCTCACGAAGACGGTTATATTTGTCCACATCTAGTTTCTCCTTGGCAGCCAGTTTGTGAAACTTAATGAGGAACTGACGATCTTTTACATCAGGAAAGATATATTCCTAGAATTGCCAGAGCAAAGCACAATTAATTTCTCAAAAAGATTCCCAGAAGAATAGAATAGAATGACTAAATAATACTTTCATTTAAAAAAATGGTGCCCCAGGAAGATGCATCTACATTCTTTAGTAAGCAATAGGCACTTTCAAAATCACTGCAAAGTCATGACCAACTGTTTTACCTTACCATAGTTTAAATCAAAAGGGATGAAAAATGTGACAAGGAAAACTGTTATATCGCCGCTAGGGTGACCTTAACTCATTCACTGCTGAGCAAATGTTTCTTGCCTCCCCTGCTGTGCTGACCATTTTTTTGGTAAATATAGGTATTTAGGTAGATTTAGGAAAGAAAATATAAAATACATGGTTTGACCTATTGTCAAATTTTTTTCTGCTTATTACTTGAAAACGAATATAGTAATTGCTATCATATATTCATGTGTGCTGTGCAATGTTATGTTTAGGTTTTCTTTGGTGAAAAGTAAAGAAAAAGGAAAAAATTACCCAGACTAGATCTAAATCTAAATCTTGGCCCATTTCACTCTCACAAGATCTAGAATCTAGATCTATCACTCAAAACAAACCAGTATCCTCTTCATTATCAGAATCAAGCATAAACTACGCTACTTTGGTGTATTAGAAGCGTTTTGAAAGGGCCATGATTCCCAACAAAAAAATAAACACTTGTCCTAATACTTCAAAAACACTTTACAAACTACTCAGAATTCCTGCAAATATACTCAAAGTAGGCCACAAAGACTGTGAAACATTTCTAGAGTGATTTCCCCTCTTACCATGTGATTATTATTAGAAATAAAGCCAGCTTTTGTTTCCCAACTACCGCTTGGGTATTTTGCGAGAATTCTCGTCGGTAGCATACAGACAGAAACTATCCTTGCAAGAATTCTCGTCAGTAGCAGTGAAGGAATTAACAAAACATATTTTCATGATTATTTTCTTTTTTGCTAAATACAAGGGATGTCCGAAAAGAAACCGGAAAAGGGTGATAACTCAAAAAGTTTTAATCGGATCGATTTGAAACTCACACAGATTGAAG
>JBCAUA010091415.1:0-10493 GCA_038406235.1 Peronia verruculata
GTCTGTCTGTCTGTCTGTCTGTCTGTCTGTCTGTCTATCTATCTATCTATCTATCTATCTATCTATCTATCTATCTGCCTGTCTGTCTCTTTGTCTGTCTATCTTCCTATACAGATAAGTAGACTGTCTGCCTAGCTCAGTCTGTCTAATTCATTCTGAGATCTAAAACCCCTCTGTTCCCTCTGTCTGAGGAAGTCACATCAAATCTATGCATATAATCGCGCCAAACTGTTATTATTATGGAATCCGAATTCCTTATACATATGCGTTACATGACATATCAGTTCATATCATGTTTGTATAACTAATTAAGCGACCAGACCACGACAAAGAAATAAAGACTCGCCAAAGACAGAAGAGGGGAAAAGGGAACTTGTAACTTAGTAGCAATTACATACACCTTTATTTCCAAAAGGCTGGAAGGACAAAGGGACACAACTAGTAAAATTACAAAAGTTACTAAAGTTGGATAGGATGCCACGGATAGGAATGAAGACTCCAATGAAAAAAACAGATAAGTCCGTTTTATGAAAAATGAGTTATTGCCCCGACTTTGTAAAGCACGGCGCTAAGATTTGCAAACCAGAACAATAATTCCGAAAAACCAGATAAGTTCCGCTAAAGAGAGAGTTTTAGAAAGTGAAAAATTATAGCCTTCTTTACATTATTTCTATTTTTTTTTTCGCTTTGTAGAAGATATGACATCTAGTATTTCCAGTGGGCCCTTCAAATGCATTCCAGATCTTGCTGGATCAAAGAAAACCATGTAATTTTTTTATTTTATTATTATTACTATTATTATTATTATTTTTATTTTAACCAGAACGACGACTTCCCTTTGTTAAGCACAAAAATTGTTGAAAAAACTCAGTGATCAGGAACAGGGTTTTTTTTTTGGAGGGGGGGGGTGCAATGCTCGGAATGTAAGTCTACAACTTGAAAACTTCTAAGAAGTTCATGGTATAAGTCTAATGTTAAGGGAAGGAAGGAGTCCATAACTTAACAAGGGGGGATCGCCGTGACAAGAGGATTATGCATCTGCTCCTCGACGAAAAACCTGCTTTGCATCGATAACTTGGAGCCAAATTACAGACCTTAAAATCGTGGGATGTCAAAGTCAAAATTATTAAAATCTTTATTTGAGTGCAACAGGTGTATCTGGCGATCTGTCCATGTACAACTGGTATATCTTGCGAACTGTCCATGTACAACTGGTCTATCTTGCGATCTGTCCATGTACAACTGGTCTATCTTGCGATCTGTCCATGTACAACTTGTCTATCTTGCGATCTGTCCATGTACAACTTGTCTATCTTGCGATCTGTCCATGTACAACTGCTCTATCTTGCGATCTGTCCATGTACAACTGGTCTATCTTGCGATCTGCCCATGTACAACTGGTCTATCTTGCGATCTGTCCATGTACAACTGGTCTGCCTTGCGATCTGTCCATGTGCCAGCCTGCCTGTCTGCCTGCTTGTCTGTCTCTACTTATCTATCTGCCTGTCTGCTTGCCTTCCTGTTGTCTGTCTGTCTGTCTGTCTCTCTGTCTACTCGTCTATCTATCTCTGTTCGTATTTTTTTTCCTGGCTGTCTGAAAAAGAGATTGAACAACAACAACAACAACAACAACAGTTAATATATATATGAGAATAATATTACATGTAATAGCTTACTCCATTCTTTTCCCCTACCATCATAACATCTTCAGACTGGAAATGAACCGTACAGCCCCCTCCTACCTGGGCTGGGCGGGAGTCAATCTGTTCATGCTGTCGGACTTACTGCTGGCCATCAACGAGCTAGCGCCACAGTTCGAACATCCTGTCTCCGAGACGGTGGTCGTCATGACCTACTACCTGGCCCAGCTGGGCATCGCCCTCAGTGTCTACCAGTGCTGATCGCGAGTCGTTTATGACAGCGTATGTATGTGTGTGCATGTGCGTGTGAGTGTGTATGTGTGGGTGTAACTGGTAACAAACGTTTTTGTGTCATTTATGTGTGTGTTTGTGTACGAGCATTGTTCAGTGTCAATAGTGAGTTGTGTGTGTGTGTGTGTGTGTGGTGTGTGTGTTTGTGTGTGTGTGTGTGTGTGTGTGTGTGTGTGTGTGTGTGTGTGTGTGTGTGTGTGTGTGTGTGTGTGTGTGTGTTAATCAGTTTATATTAGTGCTGAAAGTCAAAAGTTTATATTCGACTAAGCAAAAACCTGGAAATTCCCTGCGGAGTGTTTGTGCCCATCTGCTGAAAAAAAAAAAAAAAAGGACACTAACTGACGTTTGTTACTGCTCCACCACGAGATCCGAGAGCAATTGTCATCGGTTCCTTGCATTTTTTTATGTGTTTTTCAATGTCAGTGTAAGTGAGCAGTTGGAGTGTTTGTACCCCCCTAAACTAAAACTAAACAGGGATTTCCAGCCCTTCGTTTGGTCGGAACAAATCTATTCTTTAAGAACGTGTGAAGGTGTATCTGCGTGTGCGTGTGTACCTATATATGTGCGTCTGTGAGTGTAGTGTATGAGTCCCATGTGTATGCTTTTGTGTATATGAGTCGAATGGTGTCGATGGTGAGTTAAAAGTACCAAAAATATTAAAGTATTTCTTGTCTTTATAGAGGCTAATGGATATAATATGCTGACGGACTTTATAAATGCAACACTTGAAAATGATTCACTGACGGACTTTAAAAAACGCAACACCTGAAAACGATTCTATATATCAAGTGTTGTGTTTCCAAAGTCCGTCAGTAGAATCATTTGTGTTTTTAAAGTCCGCCAGTATGTTTTATTGTCCAGAGTTAAAGAAAAGAAACTGCTAAATAAGTTCATTTATAGACAAAAGTTGCCAGTGCGTAGCCGATAAAATATAAGACGTGAAAGAGTTAGCGGACAGACGTCGGGGGAAGCAGTGGCTCTGTAGTTCGACGTCTGCTTCAGAGGGTGGAAACAACTCACATTGGTGAGATTGCGGGTTTTGCACCACTCACGGGTCCTCTAATCGGGGAATGGAAGGACACAAAGATCGAAAGACCTGCATTTTTTTTTTCGGTGACTCAACGGCCCCCTGGCTTCTTCTGGGTAAGGAAGCCCGACGTCTAGCCTTCTCGGATAAGGGTGAATATATTTCGGAGATCCCGTGTGTACGTTACGCACGTTAAAGAACCATTGGCAGTTCAAAATCGATGGAAGAGTAGGCTGAGTGCCGCTGTCCGGACAAGATTTTCAAATTCAAAATTCCTACCCATAAAATTTCTCAGCAAAAATTGGCATCTTCTAAAAAGACGAGATAATACTACTCTCTTAAGATTGAAAGGCTTAATAAAAAACAAACGGACAGATCGCCACCAGATCGGACAAGTAATAGCATGAATATATGACAGGAATGGGAATCTTGTATTTCATCAATCCAGTTAATTCCCTTCACGGAACATATGGGTTACTGCACAACCATAGTGAGAAAGAAAAAAAAAGGTGCTTTTTTTTTTGTGGAAAACGTTTGCCACACGATAATGTGACAAAAGTTATTTTGAGTTTTCCCCTTCTTTGTATACATTTTAAATGATAAATATGAGTTCATCCTTATTTATGATTCAATACTCAATTTAGGACATTAATATGTTCAATAATTTTCATGTCTTGTAAAGGGACACACTGGTTAAACAACAATCTCCATAATTCCCTGGAGAGATGCTCGTAACGACTTCAAGGCTTTTGGAATGTTGAGAGCCTGGAGAAGACCTGGGACCAAGCACATATCTGCAGTGATGTCGACATGTCTGACAATAAAATATCTGTACGTCTCAAGTTATTTTTTTTTCCCGTCAATTTCTACTAATGTGTGATGTTGATGTATGCTGGTCTGATGCATCTATGCGGTGTGTATGCGTGTATGTGTGTACGTGCATGTGTGCGTGTGTATGTGTGTGTTGCAGATTAGCTTTACATTTTACCCTTCTCTTTCAAAGCAAGAACCACTTTGCCACCATTTCATGTCTCAACATGTTTTTGTCGTCATCGTTGTTGTTGCTGTTGTTGTTGTTGTTAACAATATAGACTTTTAAAAATATCGGGAATGGGGAAATGACGATCAAAGTGGTTTATCGTTTATTTGTTATTTTTGCTTGCTGATTTGTTTGTTGGTTTGTTTTTTTGTTTTTGTTTCTTTTTTCTTCTTATTTGTTTTATTTTAATATTATTATTATTATTATTATTTTTTTGTAAGATTATTCCTGGTTAAAAACAAGCAAGAAGGAATTGGTTCCGTCTCATTCCTTAGGTACCATTAGATGATCCTTAATCTAAACTTCATGATTTTATTTGACTCCCTGTTCCTACTCCAAAATAACTCCAGACATCTATATCGCCTTTTGATAGATTTACTGTACAGCCATTGTTCCTCCACTTTACACAAACGTCTACTGATATGTGTTTAATTATTAAACATGTAAAAGTATTAAACAGTGCTTAACGCAATGTAGTGGTAATCGTGCTGATGCGGCCTTAAATCCCAAAACAAATCAAACTAACAAGTCTCCGTTTATATATATATATATATATATATATACCTTTTCTTGCTCTTATACCCCCTGCTGTATTAGTTGCAGGTTCCATGCTTACGACTCCGGGGGCCTACAATTTACAAACTTCACGCGAGTATTTGCTTATTATAGTTTACTCCGACACAGAAACTCCTCACTGTTCCTATCGTTTTTCGATGCAGTTGAGTTTGACGATATGCTCCAATTTTAACTAGCTCTGGACACAACACCAGTATAATCGTTTTCATTTATGCTGTAAGTCAGAACATCGTATTTTCAGGCATTCAGGCTTCTAATTTATGAACTACAGTCTACGCCGATTGTCACGAAGGGATTAAAGAATAGCTGGATGCTTGAGAGCATCAATAACTTAAATCTCTGGCCAACAAAGAGCTGAATTGATAAAGGAGATGAGTGACAATTCTCATTGTGAATACACTGTAGTTACATTTCTCATTAAAAATCTGATTGTGGAGGCTCTTGACGCACTCAAATAGTAGAACAACGATTTCTAGAAAAACCCAAAGCAGAAGTGCGTCAAGTGTTCTTCTACGTCATTAACTCATTAGCACTACACTCTACTGCTATTATGTGGAAGATATCTATGTTCAGTTGGTTCACGGTAATCGTCATAAATGCCATACCCACTGTATCAAGACTAACAGGCCACACCAAGATATAAGGTCGAGGCAAAGCCAAGACATGGGCCTGTGCCACTTCCCGGGATTTTACTGAACTCTTTTGCGTCAATCTACTAAAATGAATCGCTTTATAAAGCTATAATCAAAGTGCATCAGTGCCGCAGATTATCCTCTCTGTAGGATTAGAGTTATTGTCAGTAATGTCAGTCACACCAGCTTAGCTTTCCTCCTTAGTACTTTAATCAGAGACCAGCAGGTCGTGTTCGCTGGACTTGATGTTGATTAAAATTACTTGTTTTGTGTTTTTCAGCATATTCCGTTTCCTGGCTTTGCTAAAGGGCATTTCATTAAACTAATTAAAGACTGGTTTGTGTTAATCTTATGTTTAGACTTAATAGACGGGGTCCTTAGAAACCCCCACACCCTCAGACACATAAGACAGTCATCGATGACCAGTGCGAACTGTAAGCCACCAGTATAAAGGCATCACTCCAATCACTCCATTACATGTCGACAAGTTCCAATTCATATCTGGCTAGTCTTTAAATTTCCTTCCATCAATTCTCCAGAAGACAAAAACTGAACTTTGATCGAACTGTAAAAACTTAGCGGTCAGTGCTCCTTTATCCACAGAATAGATTGTTTCTTAATCTCACACCGCTTACATGGTGGAGGTGAACGGCTTCTGTGATTAGACACTGAGATTATGTGATAAAAGCATTTTCTTTGTTAACCAAAGGTCGTGAAATACTTTGTCTAGTGCAGTGATTCCCAAAGTCTTTGGACTGCCGCCCACTTGGCCCACTGATGACTTTCGCATCGCTCCCCCAATCGAGAGACATCATTCATTTCAGATTTCTCTTGAGTATTAGTAAAAACACACATCCCACAAGTCTAAGTTTAAATCACCCAATCTTAGAAAAATTGATAGAAATGCAGTCTTATTGATCTTATGCAACTCAGAGAACAACAATGTGCGAGAGGCGAGTAGGTTATGTTCCAAGTATCCCACATTGTTACGATGCTATCCCACCTTCTGGCCTTTCTCCAGCCATTCAATACCCCTTTTACGACCCCGTAACTTCTATCGCCCCCTTCGGAAGCTGTTATCGCTCAAGGGTGCAGTACAATCCACTTAGTACTACCATGGTCTAATAAACAATTTATACATTATTCATTCAAGTTATAACTTCCCCCTAAAAGTGTTGGTGTTTCCCCAATGCCTTTTATTTCAGTTTCAAGACTAGACAGTCCAGATCGTAACAGCGACATAAGACGAATAGTCTTTTACTGATCTGTATTAGATTGTTTGCTAAATTATTAAGACGTAATTTTGTTAGGTAAGTAAGTCTAACAAACACAAAATACCATTTCTCAAATCACTTCGGGAAAGAAACAGCACAGTTGTATCTACTACTGTAACAGTTTGTATTGTGCTGGAGAACCAAGAGAGAAAGAAAGCAGGTAAAATCCAAGAGCCAACATCACTCCTCATACCATATTAAATTGCAGTTTATGTAGCAAAACACATTTTCCACATACTGGTCTCAACAACCGTAAAAGGAAATACTTTTCAGGATCTCAAAGGTTCACTATCCATGCTCATTTATAAATTTGCACCAAAGGAAACTAGCCATCCACCCATCCATTCACTGTGGGCTCTCACTATTACAAGACAGATGAATAACCATTTCCTATCGAACTTACCGAACTTTAGCTATATGAACCACTAGACGAATAGAGTCAAACATTACTTACTACGTCAATCAAACTGATCCTGTCGATATCAATGAAAAGAACAAAAAGTCAAATAATTAAATATCATGATCTCAAGCCTATGGCCACATGGTAATGATCTGCTTTGTCATGGTGATGTCGATTGTAATATCTGCGATGAAAACTGTTGATACTCTTGTCAGCTCTGTGATTATTCCAGAGCCGGACTGGCTACTCCGGAGTTTGGAAGTTTCCCTATCGGCCGGTGCATCAGTGGGCCGGTAGGTCTGTGGGCTGGAGGAACTTCTATGTCTCAGGTGGGCCAGTTAAATTGGCAAACTCCTGGGCCGATTTTTCCAGCCAGTCCGGCCCTGGACTATTCTTATATGTTGTGATTGGCCAAAAAAAAGGCCACAGTGGGCGTCATGTTGGTGTTTTTGGAGTGTTTTTTGTTTCTTTGAGTCTGTTGCCGTTTAGCGGCACATCAGCACGATCACGGCTATACTATGCCAAACACGGTAAATTACGTTTACATGTCAAGAAGAAGAGAGGAAAGAGAGAGGGACAGAGGACAGGAGCAAGGAGAGAGAGAGAGAGAAAAGATGTCACCTCTGGAACGTTGAGAATGGCACTCCATAGGAGACATCCAACTGATGGCGGGCTTTCACCCCCTGCAAGGGGGGGGGGGGGGTAGCACAGAGCCGACTTTTATACCCTGGACCCCAGCGGGGAAGCTATAGAGTGATTTTATACATTAAAAATTGCAAAGAAATTAAAAAGAAGCTGCAACACTTCCCATATTAATTAGCCTACACGTCACACCACTCAGCCTTTTGTGACGGTTGTCACATTACAATAGTGCTCATGACCAACCCGCACATCTTGCCACTATGATCTCACAGAAGCAAATAAATGCTTTTAAGTTTACCAGGTTTCCACAGAGACAATTGTGACGCTATTAACAAGAGAAAAGCTGACTTGTCTGGTCTCTCTTATAAAACAGTGTCACAGTCAAAGAAAACTTCAGATTACATCTTCCGTAGATCCTTTTCAGAGAGATTCTCACAGATAGAAATATCTGCACGTCAATACGTAGTTAATACTGACACATTTGTTTGACAGTTTGTACATTGCAAGAAACGGTAAGTTAGATTTAGTTGTCAAATGAAAGTTCTTGAAAACAATTTTCTCCAGTGTAACACTCATTGCTTTTTAAAAATTCAGATAAAATCAGATACGAGTATAGAAGAAAAAAAGATTAACTTCGATGGTGGATTCCCTAAGAAACACAAGGTTACAATGAAAATTGAAAATGTCTTCATAAAATTTGGGCTGTTTTCATGGCGGCTCTCACATCTAAATTGCCGCATTATAGTTGAAGGCAAATTTCATCTCTCCAGTGTTACATGATCATTACTGGTTTATTGGCGAGAGTACACGAGCAAATAACACGATTTTCACAATTATAAGGCCAAGCTCAATATTTAACGACTTCTAAACGGCGTCGCTCATTTTTTGTGTATTGTGGCCGAATCTGAAAGCAAAAGAACTAGAAAAGCTGGCGCAGTTAAATTGAAATGGATCTCTTTCTTTCTTGTATTTAAGTTATATTTGCTGACAATTGTTTAACAAGGAGCACTATTTTTTTTTTCAATGTCTGTTGTTGTTTTTGTTGTTGTTGACATAATATTGTTGTTCTTGTCAAGTTGCAGATGAAAGAGAAAAGTAAAGGTTGTTTTCAGAGGACAACCAGTAAGTAAATGTTTTCTGTTATGATATTTCAATTGCATGGTACAATCAAATTGTCGCTCTCTCTTTCACTCTCGTTCTCTCTTTCTTGTCCCCCGCCCCCTTATATTATTTCTATCCCTAACTCATCTTTTTTTTTTCCTTTCTTTTGTCCTTTTTTTTTTCTCTCATTAACTGACTTCGATACAAAATACATATCAATGTTGTGAACACTGCTTTGCTTGGAATATTTTACTATTGTAAATGATTTCATCAAAATCTTTTTTTTTTTTTTTTTAAATGTCGCAAGAAAATAAGTCTGCATTTTTAATTTTGGGCTTTTTTCTCTCCCTGCTTTTTAAGTGTTTAGTCTCAACGTATTTGTATTTTGTTATGTAGGAGATGTAAGACCAGTGTCAATTCTGACAATCTCCTCTCTGAAACCGAAATAAATCACTGAAATTATTCTCTTCTCTTGAGTATACGTGTGGATTTTCTGTTTTCTGTTCCTTATAAAAAAAATAAAACTGCCTTGCGAAAAATGTAAGTGACGTTGAATAAACTAAGGATGCTGATATGTGTATGTATACGTAAGCGTGCCCATGACATTGGTTCCGTATTTATTTCCTCCTTTGAAGAGTCTTTAATCTCTGTGACAACAGGACTTGAATAACAGCAACTTACTAGCAACGGAGTTTAACAAAATGGTTGAAACTGAATTTTTCTTTTCCTAAAAAAAAAAAACAACCTCTTTTCTTCTTTGCATGTTTATATATCTTTTCCTTGTTTGTTTATGTGGTTTTTTGTTTGTTTGTTTGTTTGTTTGTTTGTTGACTGTTTTTGTTTCATCGGCCCAAAATGGGTGACCGTTGCTTATACATTTCCGGCACATGTGTTATTTGGGATAAATGATAATAAGCAAAACAAGTAGAAATGATAGTGACAAATAAAAAGTGTGGCAATGATGTGTCAGTATACATGCAACAAGTGCTAAAATTTCATTTTGAACCTAAGTGCCGAAAGCTTTGATGGAGGTCTTTAAACTGTGACCTTATTAAATCTTCTCAACAATAGACATATCTTTTTTTTTTTTTTTCCTCACTATGGGGGATCTTCTATTATCATTAAATAAAACTGAATTCAGAAGGCGAACTTGAAATTAAAGGAACAACAACAGAAAGTCTAATCATTTCAGTACGCGGTAGTGATACAAAACTCTTTAGAAATGGGTAGGTGTTACAGCTTTTTATGGTACGAAATTCAGAATAGCAAACAAGATTCCATAGGCACTGTTAGAAAAAAGTTAGAAGATTCCTTGATTGTCCCCATTTTCAATAAAAGATCCATTTATAGGAGGTGATAGGAGGTGACATTTCATTCCCCTGGCAGGCTCCGTATGGGCAATGGAGAGTTTGTAGAGGATGTTGGCCTTGGGCTACTGTACCTCCTCCGTTTTTTGCGATTTAGTCACTCATACGAAAAGTGGTCCAGACCCACCGTACCACGCCTCGGGTTTTTTGTGACTTAGTCACTCATAGAAGAAGTGGTCCAGACCCCCCCCCCCCACACACACACACAATCGACATTAAAAGTGGGGCTGGGAGGGCTTTGATTCAGTCACCCATGCAAATAAGTGGTCCAGGCCCAGAATTCTGTATAAGGGGACCCCAATGTCGATTCAGTTGCTTACGTAAAAAAAAAAAAAAAACGTGGTTCAGACCCGCAACAACAATTTTGTATCCAACAAAGCCAACAGAAATTGGTGCTGGGAGCCTCCTTGGGTAGGGGGGATAGGGGCGTATCTATCTATCTATCTATCTATCTATCTATCTATCTATCTATCTATCTATCTATCTATCTATCTATCTGTCTAT
>JBCAUA010091426.1:0-10493 GCA_038406235.1 Peronia verruculata
GTTAACTCAAAGATGTGGTAAATTTTGCTTTTATTTCACTCTGTGATGCTAATATAACATTTGTATAAAGTTTTAGCATGAAGGAACACATAAAGGAGCATTGTGAAGAAATTTAAGAGATGTGAATTACTGGACCTTATCAGGGCGATGTTGCCCTATTAAAGCCCTTCTACATTATTTATCCATAGAATGGCGGATTATGGACAGTTTTAATTGCTGAGAGGTTTTAAATACTGTTTTCCCCAAAAGACAGGTGATTAGGTCATGAAAATATGTAGGGAATTATTAACCATTAACTGTCACACTCTGGAAACACAAGAGCGTCAGCTCAATACAGTCTTGATAAAACTTCCGAGTTTAGCCTAAGATGTAGCCGTATGGGAAAAAAGAAAGGGGAAGGGGTGGACGGGGAGAGAATTTCATTCCCCCAGGTTACTTGGACAGGACAGGGTGACACAGGCTAGCTGTTTTGACTGCAGAGAATGAGACACACGGGCTGCACCATACTTTCTAGGCAATCAATCGCAAACTCGTCGTGTTATGTGAACCTAATTTGGGGTCTCTGATTTCAATTCTATTACCAAATAATAACATTTGATGAAAAAAAAAAAGGTTTTAAATGTTGTAACAGTACACCCTGTCTGGGCTATTCTTAGACACGTGAGTAAGTTCGTCGGACAGGTCGAAGAAAATGGAACATGTCACACGTCAATCCGATTGATCTTAGCCCGTCAGCGACAGCTGGACGTGACTCGACTACAATTACACCGATCGTTTTGTCTATATTTTCCTTTTTGTGCCATTTCAGTCCCTGACATTGTCGAAGATTTTTGTCGGATTATTGGAACAATATGCTATCGGCCAAGGAGAACAATGCTTTCAATAGGTAATATATCTTTAATTGTAAATAACGTTGGTTTGTGGAGAGATACAAAAGTGGATTTGGTATCATTTATTGAAAGCCAATTTGTGCTCTCTCGAAGGCAGCTTGAGTCATTAGGGGCAGATGTTACTAAATGTACACAGTCTGAAAACACAGTGAAGATAGTCACGTCAAGGGAAATAATATTTTCAATAGATTACATAAAACATCGAGTCATTCGCATCTTTACTTGTGAATGATTCGGGTTTGTGAAGAGATAACACGATAGATGTGGTAACTTTTCAAGTTTGAAATGTCTTCTGTCAAATGCAGTTTGAGGAATCAGGGGCTGATGTCACCAAATGTGCATACTCTAAACAGCAAAATGAAGAAACTCACTTCAAGGGAAGCAATGCTTTAAATGCATACCTTTTTGAATATCATCTGATGATCTTGCACTTAAATTTCATCTTTTTGCAACGCATCCATTTACAATTAAGTTAGACATTATTATTTATAGTTTATTACAAAAACGAACGAGAGAGGGAGATAGACAGAGAAATAAAAAGAAATAAAATGTTACACTCCCCTATTAAGAGAATTAATTGTTTTCAAGAGACATAATCCAAAGTATAATCTGCAAAGAGAAATAACTTGACTTTGACAATTATAACTCAACTTTCTTCATATTTCTCGGGTGGTTTCATTGGAATCCACTAGGAAACATTGTCAAACTTATTTACTAAACACATCCTAGAAGTATGTAGGAAAACATGTTTGTTAAATATCGGATATCATTAAATTTGACAAAATCAATTCAGAAAAACAAAACCATATTTTGTGAAGCAGGACACACACGCCCCTTTATAAGCGAATGGTAACGTAAAGCAGTTGTAGCAAGAAAACAGATAGCTTAGCTGTCTGACAGTCTGTCTTTATCTATCTCCCTCCCATTCCTCCCTCCTTCTTCCCCTCTTCCTTTCTGTTTCCCTCTTTTCATTAATGTAGATAATTCTACACACTTTGAAACTCCCTTTCCCAAACGCTTATTATATATAACAGGTCCAGATATAACAATTATATAAAAGGTCCAGAGAGACAGGTAAGACAGTGCAGGTGATAAAAGGGGCTGAGGAAAAAAGGGGCCGGTGCAGATGATAATAGGGCGAAAGGGGGCAAGTGCAGATGATAAGGGCCAGAAAAGGTGATAAAAGGGCTGAGGAAAAGCCAGTGCAGGTGATAATACGGCGAAAAGGGGCCAGTGAAGTAAAAGGGCTGACGAAAAATGAGCACCAATGCGATAATAGGGCGAAAGGGGGCCAGTGAAGAAAAGGGTTGAGGAAAAAAGGGGCCAATGCAGGTGATAAAAGGGCTGACTGAAGAAGAAAAGATTCCAGTGCAGGTGATAACAGGGCTGAAAAAGAAAAGGGGCCACTGCAGGGCGGAAAAAATAAATAAATAAATAAATAAAGGGGGTCACAATACGTGAGAAGCACTAGCAACCCCTCACACTATAGAAACATTGTTCCGACACGATTCACCAAAGGGATCCCACAACCTTGTATCCCAAGCTGACAGACTGAAGGTCTCGCACAAACAGCGAGACCACTGTCTGCGCTCCCCGAATTTCCAGATATACCGCTTAATCACAAGAATGACACAGTGCCATCATGCGAAATTATGACACGGACACAAGGAGGCCGCCTGCCTCCCGTGATGATCCTGATCCTCCTTCTGGAGAGCGAGGCCTGCAAGGCTACTACGAAAAAAAACAAAAAGTCTAAAATATTGCTGGGTATCCCACAAGAAGCTAGCGGAAAAAGACATATTGTTGCGATATTGTCATTATTAAAATAATCCTTACAATCTTTACCTAAAATGTGAAGAAAAAGAAATTATCTCAGTTTCTGAAAATCAATCAATGAACAATGGCTGTGTGTGTTTAGAAGAAGCTTAGATGTAGAGGCGGCTGTAATGACGCCTCTTGGCTGGACATATCGGACAGAAGAATTGTATGCATGAATTTTTTTTTTTTTCCTGTTTGCAGTTTTTTCAATTATCTTTAAATGTCTTCAATTATTCTGCAGCCTATTTCTATTTGCCAAAGGTTCTTTTCAGTGCATAGCATACGGCCTTTGGAAATATATTATTATCCCGTCCTCCCCCTCCCCCCCAAAACACCATTCCACATGAAATAAAAACAGTCAAACTGGATTGCCACTAAGAGCAATTTCCAAATCTAAAATTTTCGTCCTGATCGAGTGAGTTTGATGGCCAGATAGGCGTGTAGTCAGATCTCACATTTCCATTGTTGTCACGCCTGGCATTTCCATAGCGCCAGATATCTGAGTCAGACAAAAGTCTGTCTTGAATGCAGCAAGGATTCTGAGGATCAGACATACAAACAACATCAGCTTTCATGATCAATCTGTCTGGCGATAGCTTCTGTACGCTGTGTCTGTCTGAGTTTGTTGTGCTGACATCGAAAGGCAATTCATTCATTTTCACTACTGCAACAACGACGACGACGACAATAACAACAACGATAACAAAAATATAAAACCATCATTAACAGCTACCACAACAACAACAATAACGACAACAACAGTAACAAACACATCAGACACAAGAATAAGTAAAACCACAACATATCTGTATCACTACCATCAATCACAACAACAAGGAAAACGACAACTACCCAAGCAACAGTACGGAGTGATAGATCATAGCTAGGCCTGAAAATATGTCGGGGAAAAACACTGAACTTTGAAAAGATAAGTTATGAATGATGGGCAAATCAGACTAAGCTACGTACGAAATGATCCTGTCTGTTAAGTAGCCACATTCTTCCTGCAGCATTTGTATCACACATATTATATATATATATTATACTACACAGTGCGTATTTGCCCCTTCTCTCCTACTTCCACATTCCCCTTCAGCTTGTGTGTGTGTGTGTGTGTGTGTGTGTGTGTGTGTATTACATAATGCGTATCACAACAACAACGAAAACAACAACTACCCAAGCAACAGTAGAGAGTGAGATATATATATTATTATATATATTCTGTGTCATGCGAGTTCCCTTGAGCATTTCTCACATGTTGGCAAATATTCGGTTGTATTTTGGACGTCTAATTGCAGTCCTCCTCCAGCCCTCTGTTACTTTTCAAAGGTGGAACAATCAGGTGATAATGCTGATGAAATATAGCCCAGATAGTCTCTACACCGCACACAGAAAACAGCAGTAAGTAGACACAGAAGTACGAGTCTTCTTCTAGGAAATGGTGTCCCGACTTTGATGACTTCCACGCATTTAGATCTACAGTGACGCCTTGTTCCCCTAACTGTAATTATTGTAGAGCACATCCTATTATAATTTTCTTTTATGCGAAAATGTCGAATAATTCGTGTATTCACGAGGGCTGAATTGGTAGCTCTATCAAACAGTGGACCTGAGGGAAGTGTAGAAGGTCGCAGAGTCATTTTCTGTAAATTGAACTCTCTTGTACAAGGACTATCACAAAGAGTGTTTCATCTGTCTGTGCTAGAGAATGAAACTTCCTTCAGGCCAGCGATGTCTTGACAATTTTGATAAAAGCAGAATTACTGTTAATGACATCAGAGTAAAGAAGCGAGGGCTATTTACTGTACTTTTATGTTGACAGGAGTTGCAGATGAATAGGAGACGTTCCGCTCCCGTGACTTAGATGTAAATTGATCCATCAGATGTTCTTTTCACTAGACATTTTCTCACTTCAGCACTTTGCATCACATACACCGAGATCCTGGACACCATGTGTGGTAAGACGCTATGTTTGATATGGCTATTGGTGACTGAACCACAAGACTACTACTAATGTCATATTATTGGTTATCTGTCACTGCTGATGCCACACCATCTCCTTCATTTTATCTATCATGTGCCAATGTCTGGAGTCTGGATAGAGACTCTAGAACAAGGTGGGGGGGGGGGAAAGAACCAAAGTTATGGGAGCCTACAATGTATAGAAATTATATATACCATTCCTTTCATAAAGTATATATGAAAGATCTTCATGATGGCAGGCCGACATTTCCAGCTGATAACTAAAATCAGTGTCGTCTTCCCAGTGAGATGACTCACACAGCAATTCAAGGTCATATCATCTCATGTATATTCATCGTTAAACCGATATCTGGCCAGCTGATATGAGAGAACACAGATCTGGTGGAGATAAAACCACGTTACCCGATATTTTGCCCCTCGTTAATTTGCATTTATGGAGGAAAAAAAAACACCCCACGTTTTTGTGCAGAACAGCCTTTCACAGAGGGAGAGAAAGAGAGAGAGAGAGAGAGAGAGAAGAGAGAGAGAGAGAAGAGAGAGAGAGAGAGAGTCTCCGATTTCTGAATTCATCGGTCGATTGATTTCTTGTATTTTGCAGGCTTTGTGTCCGTGCAGGCTCTGCCTCAGAAGTGGAGCAATAGATTAGTAACTGTGTTTTTTTTTAAAGTTTACCTAGACATGAGATTTTTAAAATTTGTAATAATGTTTGATATTTGCTAGGTATAGGCTTTGTACCTTAGAACATGACATCCTACACTTTGTATGTAACAACTCAACATTTTTAACGGTTTACTCTGTCATATGGAAGTGGAACTGTCCCTCTTTTTCAACGGGCATCGCTTAATAATTGTACTACACGTAATGTCATAATAATCGGAGCAATTATTGTTCGTGAATTTGTCTTCTTTGCCTGATTTATCAACTTTATATATATATTTTTACATAGTTTACATATATAAATATGATCATCAAAAAAAAAAAAAACACACACACACACGCAAGCACGCACCATGCACACGCACGCACGCACACACGTACACAGCAGGTTCACACACACATACTCGCACACTCGCACACACGCACACACGCACGCAGATAAAGGCATTTGGAGAAAATGAGTTTTCTCTGTGAGATGTGACAAAAATACCAGAAAACCTCAGGCAGTAAAAGTAGTGAGTAGCAATGGGCTAATTTTCACTGTGCCCGTAAAGAAAGAACTCGTGTGCCCTAAATGCTCCATTCTGTTTGCCGAACAAAAAATGTTTGTGTAATGTAGCTAACAACTTACAATGAGATTATGTGCCCCTCCTCCCCCCCCCCCCTCCCACATGTTCTATCCGTTCACAAAGCCATTTTATCCATCCATCTATCCATCCATCATCCAACAATCTGGTTTGAAAGGAAAGGGAGTCTCGGTGGCAGTTCAATCTATTGAAGGCTTCTTAGCCTACTAATACTGTGATGATATATACTGCACTTTCAAGCAACTCGTCTTCAATACTCCTTTGTAATCGCCGAGGCATTAAATGAACAACAACAACAACAAAAATAATGGAAAAATAATAACCCACTAATAATATTGATGAGCTTATATTGAGCTATATCTTTATCTTTGGCTTCAGTTGCAAACTATGACATAAATAATTAAGAGTAAAATGGAAAACAACAATACTCTCACCAACCCGTTTGTTACTTAAATGTTCCTTTGTCTGGTTGCCCAGATTGTGTTTATTGAACATTGTGATAATCTTTTGAAGAAAACAGAGAAAAAACCCATGAAAATGAGAAACAGTTTGCATAAGTTTCTTGGTATTCTCCACTGCTAAAATCGATTTGCTTTTAATACGGTTTGTTTGAGAGACTGATATTATTAGTCTTGATTCAGAGAAATTTATTTATTGTTTGAAAAAGTGAGTGAGATAATGCGGCGCATCAAATATTCGTATATATAAAACAGTGGCACCAAAAATGATAACTATCAGTGCTAACAAGGAAGTCTGAAACATAAAGACCACACAAGGTTTTCATCAGGGTTTAACTGATCAAATCAAATAATTCAATATTATATTTTGTCTTAGAGAAAATGTCTTGAAACAATGCGCTCACTCTCTCTTAATCTATGGGTGATACTACAGATCACACTAAAATCTACCCTGGATTTTCCTGCATACATCTCTCTCCAGCCAATATTTCACAATTCAGATTTCTTTCTGAATGGAACGAACTGTCACAAGAGATCAAGACTCATTAACAGGTGCGTCATTCGTTAACATCCTACCAACCAAGGATCATTCTGCAATCATAGTTTCTTTCTTCGATCATATGATATAATATCTTGTTCATTTTTCCCCCTCAGATACTATTTGGTAAAAATCACTAATTTCTACTAGAGGTCAGGGCAATTCACCCATTATTTCTGCCTTTACAGTGTTATGAACAGCCCTGCTATTATTATCACTATTACAGCCATGTATGGTCTCAGCAATGTCCAAAATTGTCGTCAGTGCACGTCATTCGTTTTAAGCCCATTCTGCCCATAAACACTTTGCAATCACCATTTGTCTCACTGAGCCAAGAAATCAGAAGTAGACACATTAAGTCTCCCACAGTGCAGTAATGTTACAGTAGTATTCAAGATATCGCTCTGAGAAACCATTTGGACGGCTTTTATGCAGATTTCTATGCTATTGGGGGTGAAGGAATGGGGGAGGGGGAGGCGAATGAAGAGAGAAGGGTGGAAACTGACTACTCAAGGAGATTTTGAAAAAGAAAGTTTAGGGTAATGACCACTTTCCACATCCAAAGGATTTTGTCAGCCATCTTGTGGCATTTTGATCCCATTTAAATCAAGAATGGATTTTTTTCTTATGCTGTTTTGCTTAAAATATTTTGCTTACCAGAGCCCGTGGAATTTCTATGTGGGGACTTGAACACATCCCTTGGAGAGCCCTCAAATACTTAAGGCCTCATGATTAACTGCCAGGATTTTTTTCCTTGTCTAGAAAGTTCTTTCTTTTTTTTTTACTCATATTATATCATGCTCGCTATGTTGTGGCTAAGGTGGCTTATAGACGGATTTTTGCTGAGAACCTCCTTTTACAATGAAGACTTAAGAGTGGAGTGTGTTAACTTCTGTTTTCTATCTTTGTGAGGTTGTCTCTTCTGTGTTGTCCTTTGAGGGGCACATGTCAAAAGATGTTTACTCCAGACTTGATCTTTTTTCAGCTGGCTGTGTACATAAGCTGTTTGGTTAGTCGGTGCTCATCCATGCGTCGAACATGGCTGCCAGTTCAGCCGCGACTGTTTCAAACTTGCATGGACACTGAGGCAGTGTGCTTTTTGGAGAATTTCAAGTACTTAGTTCTGCCAGCTGATGTTGAGAAGTTGCCTTAGACATCGGATGTGAAAGGAGTATACTTAAAGCATGTCGTGCAGCTTGATGTCTCGTTATACACCATGACAAGTACCATTCATCCATAACAGGAAAATCTTACTCGACCAGGGAGGCTTATTAATTTTTTTTTTGGGGGGGGGGGGGAATTGTATTTTATGGGTTTGGATAATAACATTAAAGATTGAAATATCTTTATAATATCATGCTTTTCTGCTACATCATGTTAGGATCAATAAAATGACAATTCCTGAACAATTATCTACATAATAATGATGAATATAAAGATTTCCAGTCTCAAACGCCCCGGTAATTAAAGCTTCTGACGGGAAATTCATCTGAGCTGCTGAAATTCAAAATAAGAATTTGTAAATTTCATGTTTGTATTATACGCTCTGGTTCGGTCTGTCCACAGGCTGATAACCCTTGAAGTCAAGGGTATTAATTAACACTCCTGGTCACATAAGACAAGTCAACCGTCTAGCAGTAAGTGGCGACCTTAGCCACGCTTGACCTGTAACGTCCTATGACAGCACTAGTGAGGTTTATGACAGGTAACAGCCAGAAGGGTGGCCGACGTCAATCAGTATTACCACACCTTGCTGTAAGTGCTCAACAGGTACGTAGGTAAACAGATCTTGGCTTGGCTTCAGTCACTCAATAGAAACATTACCACAGTTAAGTAGTTCGGTCCGGAAGCTTACGGGAATCTCACCAGGCCGAGTATATTATGACTTCGTGATCTTGCATTACTAGTAGACATATCCTTTGATATATTACTTATCTCACAAACGTATGTTATATTCTCTGTACGCCTTTTCGCCATCAGCGTACGGCTATCTCGGCAGACTCGTAAACATATTCAATATAATTGTAATTGCCTGATGTGCTCATGAATTCTGACACGTACAAACAAACACAGTTTACACTGTTCAGAATCAGATATATGCCAGTCCAGCTTGAAGCAGCGATAATGCTGGTAATAAATAATGCTTATGGGGTCAAATTCACAATAATACTGTAAGCAAAACAAATGTAATGGAAGATATTAATGATGAAAACAGCACACAAATATGTGGAGAAACATAAATATTGCGTAGATGTATATATATTACGTTTATTGTCTAATTAGAACCAAAAAGATGCCTTGCAAATATTCATCACTTTTATTAAGCAGGTTTATGTTTTCTTTTAAGCTATGTAATATTTTTCCACTCTTTGATGTCATTGCTAAGATCTTTGCGATGTAGTCTTTAAAATTCTTTAACTGGATCGTCTCGGCTTTTATCCTGGATCTAGATAATTATATTGTTAGAAGAAATATAATTTGATTTTATTAACTTTGGGCTTATTCATTTGGGCAGCCTCTCTGTTTATTGTTGAAAAGATTTTTGACTGTCAAGAACTCTTTGTAATCGTCCATAAATATTATAAAACATAAGACCTCCAGATTTGCAAAATAAATAAATAAATAAATAAAACAGGTTGACGCCAGTATTTCCATTCGTAGGGCGTTAGAGACTTTGTGAACTCTAGAAAAAAAATGGGTTTAATATTTTTCTTCGCCTCCTCACCAATGGGATTCAAACGGCAGCATTTTTATCTAAAGGGAATATAGCTCATTTGACTACACTGTTCATAAAGTTTGTCCAAGCCATCCTTGACTATTGAACTGAGAGCACCGGTAAAGTTTAAAGCCAGTTTACAGGTTGCTGCCAGAGAGGTAGGGTGACTATCATCAGTCTCTTTTATCCCCTCTCTCTACCAATCTTACCCTTCGTCGGGAGTGAAGAATAGGGGGTAAATCTGTAATAAAATATATGTCTCACTTCATTCAGTCCTTCAATTACAAACAAATGTCTAAGGCCTTTTGATTGCCATTGGTTTTGGGAGGCCGTTCTCTTATATATGTTGCGTCAAAATCAGTGACTCTTGTCCCCTTCGCTATGAAATGATGTTGTCATTGAAGTGAACTTTGAAGTATCAAAGGCAATAATTATTTTAGTTAGGAAATGTTTTTTTAACATCCACTGATCATCATCAAAGCAGTGTAAGGATGAATGGAACGCTGATTTTCTTGTCCATTTGTTTTTGAGGCATAATTAGGGTGACCTTATCATAATATATTATTATCTGACTGTGAATCTTCAACTGGGGACAATGCCTGGCCCTGAAGAGTAGATAATGGTATCAACTTCTTCATGTAAACAGATTGTTGTACGTTATGGTTTCTATAAGCTTTTCAACCTCCTGTAGTGGTGGTTATCTCAGCTGTCAACAACCGTGGTAAAAAGATAACATAACACTGTGTCATTGTTGTACACAGAGTGGGTTGATATTTTTTACTGAGTGTCTATCTGGGCCTAGTATTGCAATGAGGAAGCATAGGCAAATACAAAAGTTGCACCACA
>JBCAUA010091437.1:0-10493 GCA_038406235.1 Peronia verruculata
AGATAGATAGATAGATAGATAGATAGATAGATAGATAGATAGATAGATAGATAGATAGATAGATAGATAGATACGTAGGTACGTAACTAAACGTACCTAAATAGGAAAGTTAATTGGTGGATCGGAAGAGAGGTAGAGAGAGAATTAGATAGATCGGCAGTTAGATAGCACACTTTCACTATGAAAACTGACGATAACCAAGTCACTGCATCAAAATCAGATCGGTATGTATGCTCTAATCAGGCTGTCGTCAAATTTTGAGCATAATATGGAGTTGTTGGTATCACCTTGAAAATTAGTCATATACCTTTGTATGTTAAAAAAAAAAAAAATGTTCTATTTTAAGTAGAAGTCGAACTATTGGCAATCAAAGACGATGGTGGTGGCCTGTCGCAGAAGCTGAATTTAGTGAGAAAATGGCCAATTCACTTTTTATCCTTATTAGGCCATGCCACTTAATTACAATTTTTGAGCTTGTTCTCAATCTATTTTAGCAAATTTATACACAAAATCCATTTTTAGATTAACATAGAAGCGAATTTCACTTTTGAAAAACACATGATTTCACCGCTAGCTTCCGTTTGACGAGCGCCTGATTTCATCGGTAACGTGTCTCATTTCGGCTTTTATGTTTCCAATAAGAAAAAAATGGCGCCTTTCTGTGGAATACGGGCAACAATCATCCCTGGTCTGATACTTCTGGCTGTGGGTGTGGTCTTGCACATATTCGGACAGGCCACTGATGACTGTTCAGTTGAATTCAACCCCACAGGTCTGTACGGTACATGTACCTGTCACGTTAGATGATGCTACTGACGCTATTGTTATTGCTGCTTCTGTTGTTACTGTTATGGTTGTTGTTGTTTGTTGCTGTTGTTATTGTTGATGTTGTTGTTATCGGTTTTGTTTATTGTTGTTATTGTTGTTCTTGTTGTTGTTCTGCTCCTTCTTCTTGAAGTTTCTTGTTGAGGATGATGAAGAAAAATATTTTCACCCTTATCATCAGCTCTTACTTCCCCTTACAGGCCGTGTACCTGTTCTCTTCGTCTGTTACACAATTGTTGTGGACTAGGCCCTGAGTATGAACAAAAGTTCTGTTGCTCCACTCATGAATGGTGTCGATCCATTTCACTGCTCACAGCGACTCGTCACTTTTGTCTTAAATTTCTGAATATAAAATAGTGTCAAAAAGTGAATAATATTCAAATGCCCATTTGAACCGCCAAGATTTCTTTAACGTGCGTAACGTACACGCAGAACCTCCGAAATATATTCGCCCTTGTCCGAGAAGGCTATTCGTCAGGCTTCCCGATCCAAAAGAAGCCAGGGGACCGTTGAGTCACTGAAAAAATGCAGATCTTTTGATCTTCGTGTCTTTCCATCCCCCGATGAGAGGACCCGAGAGTCGGCCAGAAAACACAAACTTACCTACATGAGTTGTTTTCATCTTGAGGCAGACGCCAAAGGACAGAACCAGTGTCTCCCCCCCCCTCCCTCTATTGTTCTCTAGATTCTGCCCGTTATATATCCGTTGGGGGGGGGGGGGGGCAAGCCGGCCCTGGAAATGAGATTTAGCGGTGAAGATCGCCGATCCATTATCTTTTAACTCATTTGACTTATGTTGAATAGGCAAAAGATAGTTGACTGCAAACGAACACAGTTTCTACACAAAAGAATGCCTTATCAAACGCAAGATCTTTGCCTCAAAATAGCCTTTATTTTAGTTTGAATTTCACCAATCCGTCATAAAAAGCTACCCATTTTGTTGCATACATACCACAAGAGGGGAAAGTTTCTTCTCCACCAGAATCTGAAGAATTCAACCTACAAATGACATCCTACAGTGAACAAAATGTGTGTTGACATGAAGCATAAATTCTGTTTTATTCTGCCTTGTGTCTAAATTTATCGAAGTCAAGGACGACTTTAACCTCGGCTGTTACCGTAAATAGGTGCACTGCAACGGGAGATCGTTGTGCTCAGTCTTATTTCTTCTCTTTACCATATAAAAGAGGGATTGAACAAGGAGTATAAAGAGGGAAAAATCACTTTTGTGCCCTTTTCTGGAAACATACGGAATGGAAAATTCCAGAAAAATTCCAGAGAATGTTTTGTTCTTATTCTTATAATTTTATCAAATCTTTTGGCGATCAATCTTTCCAATGACAAGAAGTAAAGGAATTTTTTCCTCTTTACACTATTTCCTTAATTAACACCTCTTTTCGCTGGCAAAGGGAAGTAATAAGGCTGGTCAAAATGATCTCTCCTTACACGAATCCCTCTTTTGGGAAGGGCAGATAATCTGCGAAACGATCTCCCATTACATTGCCAGTGTTTGTGGTCCATAGAAGATGATATCAAATCAAAGACATCATTATTTTACTTCAAGATATTAACGATGAGAGGCTGATTGTTTATACCTTATCGATATGTTAAACCATATTTTTCAATGCCTAGCAATTATTATATCATTCTTATTGTTGAACCAATTGACGATGGCATACTAGGTAATAAAGTCTGTGTCAGTGCTGATTCGACATTGTCTCGCTCTTTGAATGCCTGCCTGGCCGGACAATGGAGTTGTAGGGATGAGTATTAAAGGTAATGGACTTGATTCGCAGATATGTATGTGGGAGGCTGGGAGAAGGGGAGGGGAGGGGCGGCGTGCTTTACTTTTAAGGCAGATTTGAAACAATTTGTGGTAATCTTTGGCCAAGCGTGTTGACATTTTTGATATAGCAAGAGATTTTAGGAGTGTAACAGAGGTTTCACTTTTTTCACGAGTATGTTATGGAGAAACGAGTTTAGCGAGTTTTTTTTTTTTTTTGTCAGACACACACACACATACACATACACACGCGTGTACGCACGCATTGACGCACAAGCACACGCACACAAATGATTTGGCGGGGGGTGAGTGGGGGGGGGGATTCTTTATTTTTCAAGATATTCATGAACGTGGAAATAAACACTTTTGGAACTAACAGAAAGAACCCAACTCCATGCAGCTAAGGTGAATACCAGGGCTGTTCACGCTAAGGGGAATACCTGGGCTGTTCACGCTAAGTGGAATAACTGGGCTGTTCACGCTAAGGGGAATACCTGGGCTGTTCACGCTAAGGGGAATACCTGGGCTGTTCACGCTAAGGGGAATACCAGGGCTGTTCACGCTAAGGGGAATACCAGGGCTGTTCACGCGAAGGTGAATACCAGGGCTGTTCACGCTAAGGTGAATACCTGGGCTGTTCACGAGGCACTCAGGGACATCTATGGACCTAGACACCAAACACAAGCCCCACTTCGCTCTTAAGACTGATCAACCCTTCTGATAGACAGAAAGGACACCCTGAACCGCTGGATGGAACACTACGGATCCTTGTTTGAGGACACTCATCGGTTGAAGACTCCTCTATCGACAACATAGGATAGCAAGAAATCAAGCACGGGCTTGACAAGAGGAGGAGATGAAGAGTGCGGTGAAACAAATAAAAACACACAAATTCCAAGGAATGGACGCCATCCTGCAGAAGTTTACCATCACGGTGGTGACCAACTCCTGGAGAAGACGGCAAACACATTCAAGTTATGCTGGGAGAAAGGAGAACTATCAGAGGACTTCCGGGATGTAGTAATAATATCGCTGTATAAGAATAAGTGCAAGGGGTCGGACTGCTCGAACTACCGTTGCATCACCTTACTGTCGATTGCCGGCAAGATTTTGGCACGTATTCTCGTGAACAGACTCATACTATTCATTACAGAGAAAGTCCTCTCTAAAAGCCAGTGCGGATTCCGCGCCAACCGGGACACCACAGGCATGATCTTCATCCCTCCACAGACCCAAGAGAATTCGAGAGCAGAATATGGCCCTGTAGGCTGCCTTCATAACCTGACTAATGCGTTCGACACATTCAGGACTATAGAGAGCCCTCAGCAAAATCGAGTGTCCACTGCGATTCCTCGCCATCCTGCGGCAGCTTTACATGATAAGAGTGTGAGGGTTTGTGTTGTTTTGGGGGGAAAAATATGTCGTGTCATGTTATCCTTCTCTGTCTATCATTCTAACACTCCTAGACACACATTGGTACACATCACTTTTCTTCTGTCTCTCTTCTCTCGTAGGGGTTTCAGATGGCTGTATCAATATTTCTGTGAGAAACATTCAATAGGAACAAATCCAATCGTGTATGTGGCTGTTATCTATAAACGTGCAACTGATTTTGATGACCGGCTCTTTGCGTGCTCTAATCATGTGTAACTCTTTTCGTATAAGTGCTCGTCAATACAATAACCAAGTAAATGGAAAAACAGCTAAATGACATACTTTTTTAAAAAAATCAATCATCAGGATACAAGTGGTCATCTATTTAAACTATTTCAACACAAAATCCTGTGTGTGTATGCGTATCTAAGCATATTGGTATATACTTATGTTTAGAAAAAGTGCCAGATATATGCTTATCCTGTGTTCTTTCTATATTTTTTTAAATTTAATTTTGCAAGTTCTGTTACTTGATGGATTAATAAAGTAATTCATATTCGTATCATATAAATCATGGACATTAAAAACTAAGCAAAATATCGGGTATTTTCAATCCCAAAATCAGTTACATGTATCGAGTATAACCGTTGATCAAATATATAACAGTTTCCACATCTCTTTGTTGAGAAAGTGTATTTATAGTAAGTGGACCAAATCATAGGTTCCTTTAGATCCTGTAAATAACGTACAGGCCTTCTTTTTCATTGCGTTATCTTAATAATTAACTGGAGCGTGGAGGACCGGTTGACAAAACTCAGCCAAGCGCTGAAATAAAAAAAAAAAAAAACATTTATAATATGGACCACAAGGGAAGAAGCTACCGGATTGTGCTGATATTTAACAGAAATATTCGCTTACTGAGTAGGGTCTTTGAGATAGTGACATTGTTAACATTATATCTTCCTGTGCTGGTAGTTCGTCAGTTTAGTTGCGAATGTGGATTTAAGAGAGATACTGGTCTTTAGTGTGATGGCTTGCGTATCTACTAAGCCGCCTCTGTGAGAGATCTTCCCGGACTGGATCTCTGGTTACGGGGCTGGCCAGGGAAAAGACCCCCTACTAAATTTCCCAGACCCATCCTAGATCTAAAATCTCTTGTTCGGGCCAGGCAACGGCCACAAAATGTTGACAAACATTTGAAGTTATGGCTCGACTCGTCAAATGCTGATACTGAAGTAAAGAACTTTTCGTCCTCGAGAGGAATTTTGTTTTTCTAAACGATACGGAAATAATATATCCCACCAAAAGTCACTCGTAATGCTACTCTATCAAAACACAGAAAATCTATGGAAACACTGCTGCCTGCAGATTGGTAAGCGTTTTATTGATAACAAAACTGAATCTCTGTGATGACCAAATATCAATGGTACATGACTGTTGATATTAGTTAGGCTTGAAAAGAAACCAGAGAGCAATTATCTTTATACGCATGGGCGCTGATATTGGTTAGCCTCATGAATCAGTTTTGTCTTCTTATTCATGACTTGAAAATAATGAGGCTCACTTTATAAAATGACTCTCTGTCATATCCTCAATGACCTCTTTCTTGTGTGTCCCTTTCTCTTCTCTCTTTCTATGTTATATATCAGAGAATAATCGGATACTTTTATTTAATCGTGTTAGACTTACTCTGTCTATTTTGTTTTAAATTGTTATATTCTTTATCATTATTATTTTTCACTTTACCTCTCAGTTTAGTCACTCTTTAAGTGTGCACACATTTTTATTATTTTTTTTTTTTATTTTCTTTCATGCGTTGTGTTGTGTTGTGTTGGGGTTTAACGACACATCAGCACGATTACGGCTACATTGTGTCAAACACGGTAATATATGTTTACACGTCAGGAGAGAGAAAAGGAAAGAGAGTGGGACAGAAGACAGGAGCAAGGAGAGAGAAGAGATTTCTTTCCAAGCTAAGATAGTGTATAAAACAAAATACACCATTTAAACGTACCGGCCTAGAAACTTGATATTTGGCCGTAGAATCTTGAATGCTTTGAATTCTAAAAAGCTTCAAGCAGTGAATTATTTATGACCTTTAATGTCAAAGGATTTAAAATTCATTATCTTAACTTGGAATGCTTGATTCTTTAATAACGCAAGTGTTAAGTTAATAAAAACATGTGAAATTAGAAATGATTACACAGATAAAGAGGGAGGCTAACGAAAGCGGGGAGAGAGAGAGAGACAGAGAAAGAAAAAAAATAGGCAAACAGGTGAAACGACCGCGAAGGAGAGAGCGATACGTAGATATTAAAAGATAAAAAGGAGATGTCGCGGCCTGGCCTGGTAAGGCGGAACCGTTGCTCTCAAAAGCCACTGCCACACCTCCAACACATCAAGACCTAGTGGCACAGATCACGCAGCTCCAGCCATCTGTATCGGTACAGTATACGACACAGCTTTCTTCCTGCATGCTTTTCCAGGCTTCATTTATGAACATCATAGACTTAGCCCACTAAGAGTAAGACATTTTCAGTCTATTTCACGATAGAAGAATCACTCTGATACTGATGATATCACTACGTTATTGGAGCTGAATACTTAGCGTTTTTTTAGCCCGAAAGTATTGCTTCATAAAAATAATTAATAATGAATGGAAAAGTGTGGCAGTGAGAAATGCATCTCGCAGGAATTGCTTTCCAAAATAATATTACCATTTTTCTTCTCTTCAGTTCTTCTTCGTTAAGTCGACCTGTGTTCGGTTTTGGTCTGTTTCTTTATCGCTGTGTATTTCAAATCTTCACAGGAGCTTTTCTCCATTAGTCATTCAAATTCCTTTCTAATATTAAGAATTCAATCTGGTCGTTTCTGGTGATCTTTTTTTGTCTGTAGGGATTTATTTCATGGTTTATTGCAGATCTCTAATATACTTACCACTCAATAAGGGCACTTTTATTCGAGATCTGATTTTGTAAGTAGATCTTCTTCAGATTGATGGAGAAATAAGTAAGCAGTATGATGTATAAGACTTTCTCTGAAATCCACTAAATGATCTGAGCTATCTAACAATGTTTAATTAGAATTTATCAGATAGTCATGCAGATTTAATACTATAAGCCCTATTCTTTAAAGCTTGAAAACGGCTTTTGCACACTTTAGCATAATAAATAGGCTGACATCTTTCGGGATAAAATATGCCATACACTTTACATAAGAGTATGCGATATTATTGCTTAATTCTATAATTCTGAAATGTAATCAATGCCTGTCTTTCACATTATGCACACTCAAATTTTCAAGCCATTTGGTCGGCTTGATATATGATGTCAGTTAAAACAGTGTGCTTGTTGGTGAATTTGACGAAACATTATTTGTTTTGTATGTGATTTTGAGGAGCTGAAAACAACAACAAAAAGAGTCAGACCAGCCTTCCTTTAGAGTTTTCATCACGAGATGATGATCTTCATCCATAAGACATGTTGTTTTACAGCGCAAGTGGAGACTAAGGAAAGAAAATATTACATTTTTTATGGGCACTGAAAATGAAGACTTGCCAAAATGAGAATGAAATAAAATTGCAGGCACAGGTTTTGAAAACAGGGACCAGTGAAGAAGCTCTGGTCACTAATGACATTCCAGACTTGCCTGACAAAGAATCAGTCGGCAGCGAGAAAGATTTCAATAGAGAGAGGCAAAGTAGTTAAGAGAAATAAACGAGAAGATTGGGACGAGAATGAAATTAATAAGCCAAAGAAAACTGGATGAGCGATCAATGTAAAATTAGCAACTTGAGTTTTACAAGAAACAAAACCAAGAAGATGTTCAAATTTTAAAAAACGTAACATCTACTCAAGAAATGAAGGCCAGCCCTATTCGTTTTAAGTATGTGAAATACTTAAGTGAAACAAAGAAAAGTTCGACCTTTGAACAGAATATCTTTACAATTGCAAGACATAAAATACGACTCATCAGTATTCACTCGCCCGTGTTCCACCAATCAGAATGATTTTCCTATCTTCTGTGAAGACACTGAAGCAACATTCAACTCTTTCAAGAAATGAAAATGCTCCACGTCTTATAATATTCCAGCTGAACCGTTGCAAGCAGCAGGAAAGATTGAAACAATCATTTTGATAATCGCTCTTTTGCGGAAAGAACATAATATTAAAATGCCCCATCAATATCGCGCATTCAGCCCCATGATGCTGAAAATCTTGTTGAACAAACCAAAAGTCACGAAGAAGGATTACTGAGGATGGACAAGCAGCCTTTGGGTCAGAAAAAGTATAATAGAAGTTTTGGAAGTTTCGAGTTCGAATCCTGACAGGTCCAGACATTTTGTCTTTTGGAAAGACAGTTTACACACATTTCATGACTCCACCCAAGTTTGAATGGGTACCCGACTGTAGTCAGTGATTAATATTTGTTAGATTGATAAGGATCTGAGCGACTAACAGGCAGCCGCCTTGTATACTTCCTAGGAAGCTGAGCACGTTTATGAGTGTCTTCTTAGCTCTGTGGGGGTAATAACAGATTGTAAAGCGCTTAGAGTCTGTAATTACGGGGATAAGAGCTATATAAGTATTTTCTATTATTGTCTTGGAAACATACGTGCAGCAATGAAAATACCTCTATCATGTCAATCTTAACTTTGGCATGAAGCACGTTGATCCACGGACCAGACAATCAACGCTGGTACTGACCTACTCAAATATGTATCAAAGCCGTCAGCGCTATTCTCTACGAAGCCGCGCTGAAGAATAGTTGCTACAACAGTTGGAATTAGGCACAGTTGTTTCCTATTCTCAACCTTCTGTTCAAATTCCTTAAGCAAATTCTGTTTTACGAGATTGAAAATCTTGACAAGTAGGTCACTATTGAAACAGAGCAATATCAACCTCTATTTTTCTGATGGCATCGACGGAATGACAGGCAAGGAAAGCAAACCGAACGTCTTGCGAGAGAGACTTAGTGAGATATCGAAAGGTTAAAGCATTGAAAAGGCGGAGGGAAAAATCATGTCAAACAATGCAGATGACTTCAATATCAAAATAAAATCAACACTCATTACTGATCACTGGAAAAGAATACGTGCTTTTGGGATGAGATGAAAACGTGAAATACATGGCATGGGCAATCGCATGGAGACAATATCGCAAATACAGGAACCTGGTGAGTGCTCAATGCTCAGACTGGATAACAAGGTGACCTCCTTTTTTTTCAAAAAAGGAACAACAAAAACTCAAGTTCTATCATCATGTCCAACAAGATCAAACGACTTTGAAAACTCTGTTATGCTATTAGGGCCCCAAATAGGGAAAAATGACAAACAATGAGAGAATGCCATGAAAATTGGTCTAATCATTGTGAAATGCAAAAGTTTAGGATAGATGGAAAAGGGTTGTTAGGATGTCATCACGATCCATTATTATAGTGTAATCATTTTAAGTGCCAGACATCCCACAACTCCACACATACTTCTATTTGTCATCTTTTTTTTTTTTTTTCTGAGATCAGTAATAAATGCCTAACAAAGAAAAAAAAAAAAAAACACACACACACACACATGATGAGATAACAGCAGCCTGTCAAGCTGCTAAATGCCAGATATAATCATGACAGGACTATGGAATAGAAGAACAATTCAAAGGAAAAGAGGAAGTAGAGGAAGGAAGAAGAAAACAAGGATGAAGAAAAAAAGAAATGAAGTAAAGGACGAAAGAGAACGAGAGAAAAAGATGAATGAGGAACAAAGAAGAAGAAGAACTAAAAGAAGAAGGAGAGAAAGGGAAAAATGAAGGAGAAAAAAAAAAAAGAAGGCGAAGAGAAAGAAAACAGACAAGGACCATGATTATGACGAGATAGAAATGCAAAGGATAGTATCAAGTTAAAACAAGAAGAGCTGGCGTAACAAAAAAGAAAAATATCCTTATAAAGCGACTGGCTGTATTTGATCATTAAAGGCGAAAGAGCTCGTCACAGGCAGAGTCAACATGGGATTGATCGGCGCTTGGCGCGGAGATAGAGACGGTAAACTTAAGCTACGTGTCAAGAGCGAATCCTACCTAGAAGTGTCTTCCTTATGTAACATGAAACCCATTCACAAACAAACTAGGAATTAATCTTAAAATAGAACTTGAATTTAAGAAAATAACAGTGCAGAGGCTAAACATACACTTTAGGCTTGTGAAATAATGGCATGAAGATGTGCCTTAACATTGCTTTTGTTCTACTTAAAACAGGGCAATTTGAAGACATCGTTTCAATGAGATATACTCAAGTTTTGTTCTCTACTATCTGAGTATTTTGTTTTTACTTCAGAAGATCTTCTGCATGACAAAACAGTTCACTCGTCTTTATGTGTGTGTGTGTGTGTGTGTGTGTGTGTGTGTGTGTGTGTGTGTGTGTGTGTGTGTTGTTGTTGTTGTTTTTGTTTTGTTTTGTTTTTTTGTTTCTTTTTTTTTTTTTCGAAGTGACTGAAAACATGTAAACATCGGACTTTTTGTTA
>JBCAUA010091448.1:0-10493 GCA_038406235.1 Peronia verruculata
CTAACTAACTAACTAACTAACTAACTAACTAACTAACTAACTAACTAACTAACTAACTAACTAACTAACTAAATAACGAGCCGACTAAGCAGCGACCTACCAACCAATCAACCAACCAATCAATCAACTAACCAATCAACTGATCAAACAAACCACTAACCCACACACCAACCAACAGCTGTTAATGATCCAATTAAGTAGCTTCAGCCCAGCCTCTGATAAGTTCTTTTCTGTTTTCTTTCTTTTTTCCTTTATCATCATACTGAAAGTTCTGTTCTTTTCAGACTCTCTCTCTGCACGAGTGATTAAAAATAAACTAACAAACAAAACAAACAAACAAACAAACAAACAAACAAACACACAGAGCAAAGAACTGACAATATCTTATATCAAATATAAGTATACATCTTTCTCTGTCTCTTTCTCATATATATGTATGAAAGACTATGGGTTCAGTACTATCTGTCGTAGTTTCTCAAATTTACTTTCTCCTCTTTTTAATCGCCTTATCAACAGCTGTCTTTATGCTTCTTAAAAACAATGACGATCAAACTTTTGTGTAATCACAATAACATTGCAGTCGTTGCAGGGGAGAAAAGATTATAAGGCAAATAATTATAAATCATCAAATTAATGATTCAATGAGGCGGTATGAGATAATTACCCACAGGACGACAGAAGGTTAAGCAACTTTATTTAGCGTGGGTATTGCGTGTTTGCCGTGTTCAGACGAAGTGGGCTGTGTCACTCAAAGTATGAAGATTGCTTTTTTGAAATAGTATTCCCACTCAAATACATGGTTGTTCGCGATATACTAGCTTTATTAAAAAAAAAAACACACAGAGATAACTTCGCAAAAATCCATCCGAAATCTGAATAACATTCATGGACAAAATTTGTTATTTAATTTTTAATATCTAAATAAAAAAAAAAAAATATTTTTAATTTGTTTATCTAATAATGAACAAAAGGGACGGAAGGTTGAAAAGCCAAAGGTATGGGGAAAAGAACCAGTTTCATCTTCTGCCCTTCCCACCCCCCCCCCCCCCCCCGACCACCCCCTTTTCATGCCCTCTGCCAACGTCCCTCCATGATCAAAATGCAAAATACAAGAGGAGGAAAGCTCGTGAATTCAACCTGGGCCTTGAGTACCTGAAAGAGCGCAGTTGGAAAACCCGTGTGGAAGCGAAAAACAATAATTATTTACTGACCAATGGCAGAAAACTAATTGAAAGGGATTTCCCCAGCCGCTGCGGCCGCACCGTTGTATGATCTGCCCACTGGTCATCAATAATTCAGGGCTATTCCATTGCTGCCTTTCCTTCTTGCTAAAACTGATGTAGTTCGAGCGGCCGAACATCTATAGGAGAACTGCCCACTGCAGTGCTGTGCTCAGGATTACAGAAAAACATAGCATATATTTTTGTTTTCCTCTAATATCTACATAATTTTTGTTTTTCTTTCTTTCTTTTTTTCTTTCTTTTTTCTGGTTTTTTTTTTTTTTTTGATAGATATTAATGGAGAAACTGTCAACCTCGCAAAGAGTGTTAAAAATAGATAAATTACAAAAACATATTTTTTTAAAAATTTTTCTGAGTACCGCATCCTCATTACCTAGTTTGCTCCTTTTATTATTTTTAGCTTTTTTTTTTTTGTTTTTGTGTTGTTTTTTTTTTCGTGTGTTTGTTTTGGTATGTTTTTTGATAAAAGTGCTGTGGTGTGAATGGTCAGAATAGTTCCTATTCAACTAAATAAAAACCTGGAAATCCCCGATGAAGTATTTGTACCCCCCATGCTAAGAATAGAACACTTACTGATGTTTGTTGCCGCTCCACCACGAGATCTGTGAACAATAATTGTCACCGGTCCCGTGCATATTTATGTGCTTTCCTTTGTAGTGAACACTTTTGGAGTGTTTGTACCCCCCCCCCCCCCACTAATTAGACGGGGCTTTCCATCCGTTTGTTTGGTCGAAACAAATCTATTGGTAGGTCAGAATGGATGAACTACCAAACCGTTGTCACAAAAATTCTGGATGCTTTAAAACAAATAAAGATTATGAGTTTTACGGTCTTCTCTCTGTCTTTCATTTGCACATTTTTGATTATTTATTTATCTTTTTATGTAGTTATTTATGTTACTTCACAGCACACTTTGTACTGTAGAGTTATCAAATCTAATGACATTTGTACTGCAGTTTTATAAATTTTTAATCACACTTTGTACTGTAGAGTTATCAAATCTAATGACATTTGTACTGAAGTTTTATTCAATGTTGATAACTATTTGTAATGTAGTCTTATCAAATTTCGATAACTATGTACAATATTTTCTCAATGTACACGCTTTTTATCTTCTGATATATAATAAGAAATAATATAATAAGAAATAAATAATAAGAAATATAAGTAACAAAGAAGAAGGTATTGTTAATGATATAAAAAAAGTAACAACAACAACAAAAAAAGTAAAAGTACCATCCCTTGACCCCGGCTTGGCCTTTTCAGACCGCGCCGCCGCAGTGTAGCGCCACTGCACATCCCCCGATACGCGATATACATCAGGTACCCGCCTCACAGATGGGTGGGCTGAGGAAAAATGTGAGTTAAGTATCTTTCCTAAGGATACAACATGCAACCGTTGAGATTCGAACCACAGACCTCTGCTTCCAAAGGTCGCAGCACAAATCACTGAGCTAACACGCCACACTGGTAGGAAGGAAAACGATTGTTTTCTGTCTTCCTGGAACTGTTGACATTTCATGTCCTGAACAGATTATAATAGACAGAAAGAAGAAGGTATTGTTAGTGGTATGAAGGTGGATAGAAGGAAATGTTAACACCAAGGTGTGAGAGCAGGAAGTATAGATCATTGACTTATGACGTTTCGCTTCCGCGTCCTCCCACCATTCCATTGTTTACATTTCAAACACGGAAGTAAATCACTTATGGCGTTTCGCTTCCGCGTCCGCCCACCATTCTATTGTTTACATTTCAAAAACGGAAGTAAATCACGTATGACGTGTCGCCTCCGCGTCCGCCCACTAAAAATTCGCATCCAAACACGGAAGTAAATACAAACGTGGAAAGGATCTGTAAAAGACGGATCGGAGGTCCATAATGCAAGATCGTGATTTGCATATTTTTCAGTCATTAGTCCGGGGTAATATACGAGTATCAAGTTTTCTGGGGATATTTTTTTCTTTT
This sequence comes from Peronia verruculata, assembly GCA_038406235.1. Taxonomy (NCBI): domain Eukaryota; kingdom Metazoa; phylum Mollusca; class Gastropoda; order Systellommatophora; family Onchidiidae; genus Peronia; species Peronia verruculata. Next base: position 3,207 of record JBCAUA010091448.1, read on the forward strand.
TTTCTCCCATTTATCTAGCAGCTAATCAGCTATGGTGCCACTCACGACACAGGTGACGTTTTTACAAAGCGGAATGCGACAGGAACCTGACACTGGCAGTGCATGACGGTATGACAGCAGCCTGACGCCTACAGCTCATCGTCATCTCGTGTCTCTGTCACAGCCGTTCGTCAGCTCAGTTTTCTGTTGCCCTAGCTCCATTTCTTAAACATAGGTTTGACCTATAATTAAAAAAAAAAATCTCTCACAGATACTAAGGGTTCTCTTCTAGTGTCGTTATAGTCCTGTAGCCCTAAGCAGTGCACCCCAACATGTCAGGTATGACAACTTCCGTTACAAGTCTTCCTGTCTGAAACAAACAAACAAACAAACAAACAAGCAAACATACAAAAAATGTTGCCCTACTGCAGTCACGTAATATTCAAGAACATCTCGCGAGCTCAGCTCTCTGTTGCCTTATCTCCATTTTTCACATTTTGAGAAAATTGCTGTTATATGTTCAGCAACTGTTTTGGTACATAGGAGATAGGACAAAATGAGTTTCAAAATATACCTGTTTGGGTAAGTGATCGGTGAAATGACTACAGTATATGGTAGATTTACTATCCCTTTTTCACATGACATATTTATATATCTCCAAATTACCCAAAATAGAGATAGGACAACAACAAAGAAGTGAGCTCGCCAGTTAAGTTCTCGGGTACTTATGAATGTTGTAGGTTTTCCAGTTCTCAGAGGAGACTTTGCAAAATTCCTGGTGTGCAAATTTCCGGTTGGGACTGGGAGAGGAGGAGGGAGGTAGGGGCGGGTTAAAAGATTCAATTTCAGAAAAACAAAAGAGAGTAAGAGAGAGAAAGAATGATAGGTACACCAAAATGTAGAGAAACCAAAAAAAAAAAAAAAGGGGGGGGGGGGAGAAAACAAAATATAAAATGGAAGCGAGAAAGAGAAAGAGACAGAAAGAAAGGAAGGGAGGAGGGATAGAATGTGAGTGAGAAAGAGAGAGAAAAATAACAGGCTGATAAATAAACATAGGACTAGATGAAAGGGGATTCAGTAAACGAGGAAAGACAAAATAACGGCGGATTTAGGGCAGGGATCTTTAAACAGACGGAAACTGGGAGACGTGGAAACAGAGAGAGAGAGAGAGAGAGAGAGAGAGAGAGAGAGAAGAAAAAGCAAGAAGAGAGAGAGGGTTACAGAGATTAGAGTTAAAATAAAATGGCCTGAAGTATAGTTTTTTTTTTTTCTAGAAAAAAAACAGCATATTATGATATGTTATATATTATAGTATTTATACGGAGCCTGAATCCTTCCCATTTTTGTTTGTTTGTTTGTTTTGTTTGTTTGTTTGTTTGTTTGTGATAAGACCTGTGTATTATACACAGATGAATAATAATAATAATAAAAAGTTACTTTCGGGGGAGAAAGAGAAAGAAAGAGAGAGATAGAAAGAAAATGAGAGAGAGAGACAGAGAGAGAGTGTGTGTGTGTGTGTGTATGTGTGTGTGGGAGAGGGGGGGGGGGTCCAGAGATTATACCATGAGAATGGGAATTCCTGAAGAACTGAGGAAATTGTTGTGATATATGGAACCTTTTCACCCTAGCCATTTCCTTGAGCAAGTCTAAGTATTAGGTAGAGATGAATCAAAAGCTATCTTTCACCACTCTGTAAACTCATGATAAATAAGTTCCATTAAGACAACTTTTGCTGAGCTATCTTGTGTGGTAATGCAGTAAGACTAGCTGCTGTATTTTCTAGATGACTATGCCCATCTCAAGTACCTTACTGGGCTTTGATGTGAAATGGACGGGGGAGAGAAATTCCTTAATTCCATACATCCTCTTATCCCACTTGTACATTAGCCGTCATTTCAGTCAACAAAAAGAACCCCTGGTCATTGATAAAAGAGTCTTTGTTCCCTGCAATTTTCAGGCCCTGACGGGAATAATTAATGTATTTTTGCTCTCTCCCTCCACGAGAACCAACTCTCAGAAAAGGGACATGGAATTGCAAGAAGCATCTCCGACCAGTGGACAGTGGCCAGCCCTGTATTAATACATGTAATTACACGCCATTTTGTGCCCTTCGCCCATCTGTTTCTCCCTCGAGATCAGAAGAGTTCTACTCCGACTAATGCATTGTGGGAAGAGCTTTGATGAGTTCACCACCACCAGGGTCTTCCGATCTTTTGAATAATTCGCCAATTTTCCATGTTTTTGATATATAATTTTCTGGGTCTGCGCGCCTGGGTAGACTAGGGAAGAAGCGAGCCAGCTCCGGACATTGTCTAAATACGTATCACACGAAGCCTCCTAATCTTCTTGTGTGATTTTCTTGAAAATGCGCTTGTTAGTAAAGGAAACCAGCTCTTCCATTTAAGCACGCACTCAATTTTCTGTGCAATATTTTGGAGCATATGTCTTTTTAATAAGGAGTTTTTCGACTTTGACAGGAAGCCAACATGTATTCAATCAGAAAAAATAAGATGAAAAGTTTGATTTTAGAACCTCTGTAGGTCTAGGAGTGGCTGGGCTCTGGGTGGGTACTTTGGAGTGTCTTAGCCAAAGATAGCCTATTGACCTTTACCGCAGGCGAACACAGTTGTTTTTTTAACTACGGAAGAAGACATTATTTTCGCCTGAATACCTTTCTTTCGTTTTGTTTTGTTTGTTTGTTTGTTTGTTTGTTTGTTTTCATGAATTTCAAACTTTCTTTCATATTTTTTCCACGTGAAATCCAGTAATCATCCTATTCTTGTGTCAGCTGTGAAAATCATCTTCAGGTGGTTGAAAGGCTTACCAAGACCGTAAGTATCTTACTCGGACTAAACATCGATATGTGGACCAGACTGTATAACTATGACAAAAAATAACATGAACTTCCATCCCAAAGGGACCTTATCTAAACATCAAGCCATGAGTCTTCAAGTCCTCACAGTGTGAAGAACAGATGATTCGAAAGCATCTTCCCCAGCTAAGAATTAGAGAGCACAAGCCTGGACCATCGCCGATATTGATTCTATTTGTTCTCCCACCCAGAAACCGAAAACAACAATCTACAAAATAAAACCAGAGTCGTATCATTACCACCATCCATTATAAACAGCAATGACAGTATAGCAACTCCAACAACAAAAGCAACAAAAGAGCAGCAACAAGTATAGTAGCAACAACAACAACAACAACAACAAAAGTAAAGTCTATAATGACGTATGACCACAATGAAAGAAGCTGTTGCAATAACACAACCACCACCACCACCGCCAACGACAACGACAACACCACCACCACCACCACCAACAACAACAATAACAATAAACATAATAAGAATAACACGTCAACAACAAGAATACTCACAGCAGCAACCAGATCAATTTAAAAAGGGATTACCTTAATTTGGTCTTATTAACAAGTTGCCATGGTCTATATAAAACACGGGAGAGTCCCAATTTGGATATGTAGCCAGAGAAATAGGTCAAATCTATTCCCTTTCGAAGATGATGGATCTAAGAAACCTAAGGGCTATTGTCATCCCTAATTCCAAGAGTCCCCAAATTACCAGCATGAACCTTCATATCCTACAGCTGGGGGCAACGCCCTCTTTACCAGGGGCTGAAAACGCAGACAAATCTGCAAACTTCAAGCAGAAGAGCTCCCGTTAAAGCGGGGCTAACTCTGTTGCCTGAGGGCTCTCGGAACGAGGCGGTTCTTGGAGTGGATCTTCTCTGAGAAAAGTGCATGCTCAGAGTCGGAGACGGTCTAGTCAGTTATTATTGCGGTTAATTAGGAGGGAAAATGGCAGAGGGTGGATTTGAAATAGACGGTGGTATATGTCACCCATACATCAGAATGATCTGTAAAGAAAACAAAGCATCGAAAGTAGAAATAGCCTTCAGGAAACATGGGTAAGCAGGTTAATCAAACAATGTACAAGATGACAACAAACTGCTTCCTTATCAAGCTTATCAAGGAAAAACAAAAGAGAGAGAGAGAGAGAGACACAGAGAGAGAAAGAGACAGAGACAGAGAAAGAGAGAGAGAAAGAGAGAGAGGGAGAGAGAGAGAGAGCGAAAGAGAAGAGGCAAATCCTGTTTTACTTCTAAGGTGGTATGAAAAAATACGAGATGGTATCAAAAAGTTCCCGGTGTCCTTTGGGATGGTGAGCTCGTTTTTCATCGTCATGGACACACAACAGGAAGATGAACCGAGACCTGTGTAGCTGTTCAATCACATGGCTCAATGTCTTTGTTTGTCATATGGATTCTTCACGACTTATTGTGAGTGACCCAAAGTGCTCAGATGCGATTGTGTTTACGTTCGAAATCGATGTCCAGTTAGAGTAAAGAGCAAGCAAAACATTTAGTGCCGAACTCCGAAAGTGGTAAAACTTTCAAATAATAAAAGTGATTTATGATGATGTGCCAAGTGCATGGCTTGAGTGGTATTCATTAAACAAGAGGGGCAAAATTTCAGTGACGAATGACGAGAAGAGTGGGCGCCTTTCAATAAGACAGTGCAGAAACTGTTATCTCCATTATTTACGCTGCAGTATTCGTGAACGCCATCAACATCTCAAGGACAAACTGTTGTCAGTTCTGACTTCTGGAATACAATTCTGAGACAGCTGAGGGAAGCAATCGGACGTAAACGACTTGAACTCGGGTGTGATGGCGTGTGGATGCTACAGCAGAGCAATCTATCTGTCCACAATGACAATGCGTTAAAAATCTTTTCTGTACCAGACGTAGTTATGGCTACCTTTGCCATACTCCGTACTCACCAGATTTGACCTCCTGTGGGTTTTTCCCGTTCCACAAGATGAAATTTTACCTCCAACGTCGCAGTTCTGATACAGCTCAAGCATCTAACATGTGAATCGCAATTTTTTTCTCTGCAATTCACAGAAAAGACTTGTTGAAGGCATTTGATTCATGGCAAATATCCTGGAAGCGATATACTGACGTCCAAGGAGATTCTTCCGAAGAAAAAAGAAACAAAATCAAAATTGTCTTGTTCAGCATTTATAGTCAAAGTTCGGTTACCTTTCTGGTGCCACTTCATGTAAGGGAATTCAGGGTTTCAAATAATATAGTTAGCCGGCCCTGTCATTTACGCAAACATAGTTGTTGTTGTTTTCTTACGCAAAGATACGTTTACAAGTCAAGAAGAAGAGAGGAAAGAAAGCGGTGAGAGAGAGAAAGAGAGAGAGAGAGAGAGAGAGAGAGAGAGAGCGAGAGAGAGAGAGAGAAAGAAGAAAGATGTCACCCCTGGAACGTCGAGGATGGTACTTCGTGGGAGACACCATACCCAATGGCGCTCTTACACTGCCCGCAGGTGGGAACAGAGAACCTACTTATGAACCACGGGTCCCCGCGGGGGTCACGACTTAGGTAAGCAAAAGGGATAAAGCGCAGTGTAATGTTTGTTATATAACGGCGTTGTTTTTAACTCTACAGAGCGAGAAGGAAAGGATTGAAAGCAAAGGGGGGGGGGGGGGGGAGGAGGGGGGGAAAATTTCAGTGAACAGTCTTTTAGAATAGCTCTGATTATTTGAACTCCGAAGTGAAAGAATCACATACTGTACATAGTGTATGTCTACTTTTTACCCATGGAAGAAAACCCAACTTTTGTTTCCAACAGCGTCTACACCTTTTGTTTGTAGAAATTACTGATTCAGACCATCGCTCTAGATAACGGCGGCTAATCTTTCTTATTTTTAGGAGAGATAGCTAAGGCTGGTGGCTAACCCCTGGACCAATGCCCTGACAATATTAAAAACTGGCCACCTGCTGTTCTTCCCTTCTCGTCTTCATTTGCTTTATCCTCATTTCAGATTAAAAAAAAAAGAAAACATATTCCGAAGTAAATTAATGACAACGTCTTTCTCCTTTTTGACTTTGAATCCAAGCATCTCTTCCTTTTACGTCAACATATACCACCCCAGCCCCCACCCCTCTTTCCCAACCTGCTTCCCTCCCCCCCCCCCCTTCCTTATCAATCAATGGGAGATGGTTGTACTCAGTCCTATTACTTCCCTTTACCAGACAAAAGAGGGATTGAACAAGTAGTGTAAAGAGCGAAAAAATCACTTTTGAGCCCTTTGCTTGAAACATACACCGGGAATAATTCCCCCAAAAATTATGATCTGAAGAGAATGTTGTCTTCTTATTGTTATAATTTTATCAGATTTTTGGCGATCAGCCTTCCGAATGGCAAAGCAGTAAAAGGATTTTTTTCCTCTTTACACTGCTTGCTCAACACCTGTTTTGCTAGGCAAAGGGAAGTAAAAAAAATGGTCAAAATGATCTCCCTTACACAAATCCCTCTTTTGGAAAGGGCAGATAATCTGCGAAACTATCTCCCATTAAAGTCAATATCGTACGTTATTGGCTGGCTGTGCTTTCTCCTCTAAAACCTCTTCTATTTCATCATACCGAATATCTCCTTCCCCTCACACACCCCCGTCCCCACCTCCTTTACAGCCAACTCCAATCATGGTCTATCCCTCACCATCTATCTCGATTTCTATCCTCCCTCGTTACCTTATCCCACTGTCTTTCCTGTCCTTGTATTAAAGTTTGTCCGAAACAAAGTTTGTCCTGACAAGAGATAAGAGACGCGGTGTACTTTGATGGTCAGCAGCAATGAGGGAGGGACTCTGGTCAGTGATGAGGGGTAATGGAGCGTGAGATAGAGCGATGGGAGAAAGACAAAAGAGGAAGAATAAAGGGAGAGATTATCCTTCTCACAGCTCTCTAACCGCTGATCGCAAGATAACATGGCGGACGAGTGGTGAAAATAAATACCTGGGTGTTAGCGGCTAACGTTCAAACAATGAGCGTTTTCACGAGGGTGAGTCGATGCCAAATGAAGTCATTCGATCCGGTTCTCCCTAAGTCTTGATTTCTCTCCCTATCTCTCCTCTCTCTCTGCCCCCCTCTCTCTGTTACCCTTTCTCTCTGTAATTCTTGTGTTTGTAGCCTCTGATTCAAGATCTTTTTATACCGCTCTCTCATCCTCGCTATTTATCAATTCACCTGTTAGTCCACCAGACCCATTCACAAATACGTCAGTCCACTCGTCTGTCTCCTGATAGGTTGGTTTATCCGATGATTCACTGGTATACCTGTGCGTCTTTAAACTTTCCTTCAATCCATCTATCTGTGGGCCTGTCAATCCATCCATCTATCCATCGATCCATCCTTCTATCCGTCCGTCCGTCCGTCCGTCCGTCCATCCATCCATCCATCCATCCATCCATCCATCCATCCATCCATCCATCCA
>JBCAUA010091459.1:0-24184 GCA_038406235.1 Peronia verruculata
ATAGATAGATAGATAGATAGATAGATAGATAGATAGATAGATAGATAGATAGATAGATAGATAGATAGATAGACTGCGTCGTGCCCTACATCACGCCAATCCTAGTGATTAAACGAGGTCAGTCGTCTCCCTTGACATGTTCAAGGACTAGATCTACAGCTAAAAGATACGTTCCAGAATTGGTCACGCTTAAATACTATGGCACTTAATTTGGACCTTGACACGACTCTCTAGCTTTCGTTTAAACTGTGCCTGTTTGCTTAAACTACGAACCGAGTCGACTGCTTGGCAGGTTAAGAGCTAGGGCGTGTGTTGAGACAATACTTTGATTTATGATTTTGATTCCACAATCCAAGGATGACATTAGATAGATCTAGATCTAACGGAATCAACTATTTTGATGAAGTCAAGAAGTTCATAGAAATGGTAAATATCGAATTTCCATTTAATCAACGTCAGTCAAAACAATTGAGAAGATTTTTTACTTTCGGAGAGGCACAAATGTCATCGAGCCTCTATATATCGAAAACGAGAGAGTTGAACAAACCTCATCAGATATCTCGGAGTGAACTTAGATTGCAGACTAAAGTGGCACACTCAGGTAGAGAACATCAATAAAAAAGCGAATCGGAAACTTTACTTTTTAAGAAAACGCAGATCTGTGGATGTGAACTCTGAAATTCTAAAGATGCTTTATTCATCAACAATTCAAAGTGTCTAATCATTTGGAATCACTTGTTGGGATGGAAACATCACAGACACAGACAAGAAAAGGTTAACTAAAATAATTAACAAAGCCAGTAATCTTATTAACATCTAACTACCATCCATCGACGATATATTATAGGCCTATAGGGATATGTGCCTTAAAAAAGCAAAAACTATAATCTCAGATATGAAGCTTCAATTAAATCCTGAGTATGTTCGTTCAAACTTAAAATCCAGGAGGAGGCTTCTTTCAAAAAAAGTTAAGAGAGAAAGATATAAAAATTCGTTTGTACCATCATCAATAAGAATGTTGCAGAATCTGAACGTATGGATGTAAGTGTTAGTAGTAGCACATTGTTCATGCCATAATATTGTCATATGTATGTATGTATGCATTTAATGTTTGTTAGATACAGGTATGTAGGTACGTAAGAAAGAATGTATGTATGTATGTATGTATGTATGTATGTATGTATGTATGTATGTATGTATGTTTGTACGTACGTATGTACCTATGTACGCACGTATGTATGTATGTATGTATGTATGTATGTATGTATGTAAGTATGTACACGTATGTGTGTATGTATGTGTATGTGTGTGTATGTGTATATGTTTGTATGTATGCATGTGGTTGTGTATGTATGTGTATGTGGCTGTGTGTGCGCGTGTCTGTGTGATACGTGTGCCTGACTATGTAGGTGTGGAGGTATATATGGTATGCATATAGCAAATGTATGTTTGTGCTGTATATTCTTCATATATTTTTGTTTCAATTGTTCTTCTGCACTGGTCAAAATGTATTTCCTTGTGGACAAATAAACTGTTCGTATTCGTATTCGTAGTTTGAAGTACCAAATGGTGTCAAATATTCTATATCTCTATACAAAAACAAGAACTGATAGTTGAATTAAAGAAAAATCAAGATCTTCACCCACCTATTGAAATCAAAAGTGAACGATACAAGCAATAGGTCATACACAGATATTTGGGAGTAGCCTATCTATTCATTCAAAATTGAACTTGCATGATTGGCGATCACACCCTTTTCTTCCACTCAAAGATGAATAGGCCTACACTTTGCATTTTATCAGAAAACTAAAATCTTTTGATTAAGATAATATTATTATGTTTAAAAATCAAGAATTGAGTATGCTATCAGTTTTTGTTCTACAACTTGGACCGGAAATGTTGGTGGGCCCGACAAACCGATAATTAACAGGTGTATTAAAAAGTGAACAAAATTGTTAAAGAAAATCACTGTAGCATAGACACTCTTTACCAACAAACTTGTGCGTCAAATCTTAACGCACTTTGAGAAGATATCTTGCACCCATGTTATAACCAATTGAAACATTCCGAAAAATACTGGGGCGTTCGTTTTGTGTAAGAACTAATCTCGAACATTACAGAAATTCATTTGTTATCAGAAGTAATGATATTAATTAAGCCGGAACAAAGTTCTTTGGGTCTGCCTTGTTCTAATGCTGTGGGTGATCTTTTTGTCTGCCTGTAGTGTGAAGGTGTCTTACATAATACACATTATTGTATTTCATCTGTTATGAATGGATTTTCCTTTTGAGGGCAAATAAAGTTTATCTTATCTTATCCTATCTTTTTAAAACACCCAGTCGTAACTTATTATTATCACAAACATTAATTTATTCGCATTCCTTGAGGATTCAGAAAGTTGTAGTCACAAACAGTCTCTGCTTTTCTTACTTGTATTTTGATACATTTTGTTATCTCTCTCTCTCTCCCCCCCCCTCTCTCTCTCTCTTTCTCTCTCTCTCTCTCTCTCTCTGTTCCGCTCCCACTCCCCTGTCTCTCTGTCTTTTTGGCCTTCGATTCATTTTCCCAAAAGAATGTTTGAATTGACAGCCAGTTAATTTACATGACCAACAGTTCTGCTGTCTCATTGAAGACACTGTCGTCTTACTGAAAGACTTTTTTTTTTTTCCCCTCCACTCTTTACTAAGAATTAGCACCAGCAGATTTCTAGGTTCATATTTCAAACAGATCACAACAGTGTTATCTTTTTCTTATTCCGCGAGCTCTCTAAAACAATTATTGGACGAAAACGGCAAAGTTGATTATTCTAATGTGCTAAGCAATTGGGTCAAAGCGACATTCTGTTCGTCTGTACGTCCATCTGTCTGTCTGTCATTCTGTCCATTACCTGTCTGGCTGTCTATCTGCCTCACTACCTGTTTGTTCCATGTTTGTCTGCTCATTATAACCGGGCCTTAATGCTCTATAGAATACGAAGTTGCACCAGTAGGCTAGGATTTACAAACACTTTCCAGACGAAGATATAATTATCTGGAAACATCATTCTTGCATGATTAATACAGCACAACAATGCATGTACATTTATTTAAGTCATTTGTAAAAGTACTATCAAGTTAGTTCTTCCTGAACAATCAGAAATGTCAAGGGCCTACACATGTGATCAATATTTAAAAAAAAAAATAATAATAATAATAAAAAATATATAGGCTACACCATCTCTTCAGCTTCTTAAAAAACGTGAATTAAAGCCATATGTAAAGCTCAACGACCCACCTTAAAATGCAATATTGAAATTTTACTTAGTGAATGCACATATCCATGACCAAGGTTCCCGTCCCTACAAGAGCTAAGTCTAGATCCAACTGAATGTAATACCGAGCGGAGGAAAAACTGTCCTGTTATTGGATCTACATCATACAACACTTAACACTCGACCGCCCTCTGGGCCGTGTCGTACTCAGTTCAAGTTAGAAATCCTGTTTCTATTTTAAGAAACTGATGGCTATACTGTTAGAGAATTCTTATTAAGGGCAGAGCTACACAAATAAATGGAGCACACGCACACACCACTATACACCGGAGTCCCAGATCTGTGACGGCGATCAATAAAAAAAATTGTGTTAGGCCAGAGTGTATGCTCAAGCGCTAGTACAGTGTGCCGGTCTTGTGTTTCGCCCCCGTCAGGATACTGGGAACGTGGAGGAAGGGGCGGGGATTAGGGAGCTGGCGTCTGGTTGCTAGGCAGGGCACAACATGGTCCCAAACAGTGGCGGGAATTCTGACGCACTTAAACAAAAGTGAAATTCGACCATTACTTTGCGAGCTCTCTTTCAATACATGATGAATTCGGAGCAATTTCAAGAGAATGGAATGATGCAGTAAGATCTCTGATGGTATTGTGGAATGTTATGTTTCAGAAGGTGGAGAAATAATTTATCTAAATTGTTATGAAAAAGATACTCAAAGGACGTTAGAACTGGTCGTATATAGGTCTAGAGAGACGCCCCAAGGAGCTTTGTTTGTTTCTTTTATTGGATGAGGGGGCGGGGGCCGTGGTCGAGGACAGAGAGTGATACACTGTATTTGGAGAAAGATGGAGTGACAGAAGATGGAAGAAAAAGAGGAGGGAGAGAAGAGAGAGGTGGGGAAGAATGAAAAGAAGGGGGTGGGGGATTGAGAGAAAAGAACAGTGGGTTGTGGGTGAGGAAAAGATAGGAAGAATGTCCCAGAGAGGCGGGGGAGGGAGGGGGAGAAAGAAATGGGAAACAAGCAGAGAGGAAATAAGGTCTGGGTGCTCGGGGGGGGGGGGGGGGGACAAAGGTAACAGTCCTCTTTGTCGGCAACTTCAAAATGCCCCTTTAATTAGTTTCTTTTTAATTTTAGTTTTCTCTTTATTAGTTTAACGCGTATGGCGTGTTAGCTCAGTGATTTGTGCTGTGGCCTTTGGAAGCAGAAGTCGGTAGTTCGAATCGCAGAGGTTGCATGTTGTATCCTTAGGAAAGATACTTAACACGCAATTTTCCTCAGCCCACCATCTGTAAAATATACATCTGATGTATGTTGGAGGAAGTACAGTGGCGCTGCACTGTGGTGACGCCGTCGGAAATGGCCAAGCCAATTTCCCCTCTTGGGGGTCAAGGGATGGAACTTTTACTTTTGTTACTTTTTTTTTCTGGAGAACAGATTGCCTCTGGAATTGCAGAATGACTTAATGCGATTATCTGCTCAAAAAGCAACTACAATGTACTCAGGATACCAGGAAGTAACAAGCAAATTTAAGTATTTCCATACAGTGACCTAGTATTATCATAATATTAAGCTTGCATGTAATGTATTTATGATTACACATGCATATAATTAATTATCAACTACACAAAGAGGCTAATCCGCGGTGAATTTTTGTTCATTATAGTTTTATTTGTAACAAATAGCATGATTATGTAGAGCGAAGTCCTCCAGTCTATTAAATATTATATTAATTGGATTATTAAGGGTATATGTCGATACATGTGAATGTGAGTACATGTATGTGTGTGTATGCGTATGCGTGGGTGTATAGGTAAGTATATGTGTATGTTTTGGAGGAAAGGAAGGGGGGGGGGGAGGAGAGCGGGTACTCTTTCCACGGAACTTTTCATTTTGACATGTCATATTGGTTTCATTTCAAGTGGCAGTTTTCTCTGAAAATATTTTATCCCAACACATTGTGACCATGAGATTGCTAAAATTATGCTAGAACCCAGGGTCTGCAAGGGTTTATAACTCTTTCATTTATCTCCTTTTAATCAAGTGGTGGTCATTTTCGCGGTTATCTCCCTGCCAAGGGCATGACAACACTGTGGTGACATAATGGCATTTTCTGCGATACGATGTATAAAAAGTGTCAACAACTTTGCAAGTCTCTTTCTTTCTCTTAGTCTCTGTATGTCACAGTCTGTGTGTGTGTGTGTGTGTGTGTGTGTGCGTGCGTGCGTGCGTGCGTATGTGTGCGTGTGTGTGTGTATGTGTATGTGTTCCTTTTCTTTTTCTTTTTTACCCTTTCCCTCTCTTTGTCTCTCTCCCCACTCCTTCCACACCCATCACCTTTCCGCCCTCTCTCTCTCTCTCTCTTTCTCTCTTTGTTGTTTCGCCATCTTCCCCATTTCTCTCATCTCCTTATTCTCTATAACGTTTCTCTCTCTCCCTATTTCTCAACATTATCCCTCTGTCCTTCTCTGCATATTTTCACCGTGTCACGTGTCCGTCACTCGTTTTTTTTTTTCCTTTCTTCTCTTTCTCTCTATCCTGCCATCCGTTCTCTCTCTTAGTTTCTCTCTGTGCTTTGCAATCCAGGCTATGTGACTTCTTTCCCTGTCTCTCTCAGTTCTCTGTCTACCTCTTCCACTTTTATAGTCCTTCCGCCCACAGTTCGAGCTCACTACTCATTTCCGAGACAGAACAAAAAAAGCATCTTCTCTCTCTCTCTCTCTCTCTCTCTCTGCATATGTTTATTATGTCTTCTCTTTTTCTCTTGTCCCAAATTTTCGTCCCCCCCCCCCACTCCTCTTTCTCTTTTTCTTTCTCACCATCATTCCCCAACATTTGTTGTTGTTGTTGTTTTAAGCCTTTCAGTCCTAAGAAAGAAAGATTATCGGCGTTTTTAAGTGACTGCCTTTTTCTTTTTTGTTTTGTATGTGTTCTTTTTTTTTTTTAACGAGAGTTTTTAAGGGTTAAAACTTGGACCGTGGAAATTTTGCCAGGACAACGGCGTTCCGCCTACCTGTCATCGATTTTTAACTGCCAACGTTTTTTTGTTTTTTTTACGTGTGTAACATACATACGGGATCTCTGAAACATATTCACTCTTATCCGAAAAGGCAAGAAGTCGGACTTCCCTACGCAAAAAGCCAGGGGACCGATGAGTCCCTGAAAAAAAAATATAAAAAAATGCAGACGTCAATCTCTGTACCGTATCCTTCGAATCCCCCCATAAAAAGACCCGCGACACTAACCCGCAATCCACAACGCGAGTTGCTCACCACAAAGCAGAAAACGCCAAATCACTTAGCCAGGGAGTCCCCCGACACTATGGCTATTCGATTCGATGTTTCGTACTCTTTTAAGCAGCTTTGTGGGAGGCGATCTCGGCCATGGGACCACAGATTACACATAGATTTGCTTACAAAGTGTGGACATGTCTGACTGTTCATCATTCGTTAAGACATCCATTCATTCTGTTATGTCTTTCAACCTCCTGAGTGGTCATCTCGAAAACGTGCGCTCCATAGTTATGCCGAGTATGTACATAAATCAGCTTCAGCGACAACCCATCGCTTATGGCATGACCGCCCAAAAAATATCTCGCTGAACAGAGCGGACTCAAGTTGCCTTTAATTTCTTTAGGAGAAAATAATTTTTAATACATCTTGGTAGATGAGAGTTGGCGCGTCCGTGCCGATGATGAAATCCAAGTGAGCGTAGTGCGGCACGAAGACGTCATGTGTGACGTTCAGTTGTGGGAGAAGCCAGCTGACGTCATCGGGGTCGGCCAGCCAATCCTTGCCTCCGTGGAAAGCTGCCACTGGAACTGTCACATTCTTTGGGTTATAAAGGGGCGGGGTTTTCTGTTGATAGACAAATTTAAATTTTTCGTATTAAAAAAAATATAGCAGTAATAACTAAGCCAGTTGACTTCCATCTTCACTATGGCCCCAACTTAGACCGAGACAAATACGATAGCCGAAAGACCATCTTTTGTATTAACACTAGTAAGAGTATCATACAGCTATTGAAGGGCATTAGTTTCCTTATTTGGCTACGATATCCACAGAACACACAAAGCAAAGAAAGAATATAAACAGAGAAAGACAGGAAGAAAGAAAGATAGAAATAGAGAAAGGAAGATAGAAATACAGACAGATAAATACACAGACAGAAAACTTAAAGGTAAACTGGCAGGTGGAAAGACAAAAGAAAAAGGACTGACAGATGGAGGAACAAATAGATAAACAGAAAGAAAAAAACAAAGAGGGCAAGAAAAACAGACAGAAAGACTGAACGACAGAGAAAGAATAAAGAAAAGAAAGAGAGAAAAAACCTGGTGAACGTGACTAAGCTTTTCTTTATACACACCTGGCCATAATGTTTCATATTGGCCTCAGCTGAGCCGTAATCAAAGTGCTGGAAGTTCTTAGAGTCGATAAGCTGAAAATGTAGAGAAGAAAGTGAAGAGAGAACTGCAAGGCCGAAACTGCTCTGAAGGAATGGTATACATCCTTTACAAAATTTAATTATATAGCACACTTTTAAGATACGCCTCACTCTTGGGGGAAGGGGGGGGGGTACAGGGAATGGCCACTTTTGGGTTAATATCGATTTTCATTTTTTTTTTTTTTTTTTGAAATAGTAGTAATCAATCATGCACCTGATCATAGGACCAGAATATTCCTATATTTACAAAAAAAAAGAAAGAAAAAGAAAGAAAGAAAGAAAAAAAGAAAGAAAGAAAGAAAAAAGAAAGAGAGAAAGAAAGAAAGAAAAGAAAGAAAGAAAGAAAAATAAAAAGAAAAGAACAAAAAAAAATTCATTGCAGGTATATAGCAGACAGTCAAAATCTAGCAAGCTATCCCTATCAAATTTGGGAGAAGATAATGTCGCCAACTCGTTTATGTTGTCTCTTTTAGTTGTAGCATATTACGCTGATTTCAACAAGGATCTTGTGATGATTTCTACTACCCCCTTAAAAAAAAATCACTGGACTTTGGTTGAAACATCACTGGTCCTTCACCGAAATGCAGACAACACACCACACCTCTCTCTCTTTCTCTCTCTCTCTCTCTCTGACAGGTGGAAGAGAGAGAGAGAGAGAGAGAGAAGCAAAAAGTGATAACAGCAGAGATGCTGATGAAGATGAATATGTAGATGATAACCTACCTGGGCCCAGTGGAGCATATCGGTGGAAGAGGTGAGGCCGTCGTACTCATGGCCGATATAGACAGGTATCCGACTCTGTAAATACAAATTCATATACATGTGCACAGAATAATTACTGGCCTACGTGGCTAAGGCTTTGATCTCTGAATTTTTTAATATGTCTGCTGGTGTGTGTGTGTTTGTCTCTCTGTTTATTGTCAATAATTCTTCCATCTCTGGTTCTCTGTCTGTCTGTCTGTCCGTCTGTCTGTCTGTCTGTGTTTGTCTGTCCGTCTGTCTGTCCGTCCGTCTGTCTGTCTGTCTGTCTGTCTGTCTGTCCTCCTCTCTCTCTTTCTCTCTCTTATCTATCTATCTCTCTATCTATCTCTCTCTCTGATTCATGCAACTTCCATCTCTTCAAACACCTATCTATTTATCAACATTTTTTTCCACTAATCCACCTATTCGGCCTTCCATAGATGGATAAATGGATGGATGGATGGATGTTTAGATGGATGATGAGTGAGTGAGTGGGTGAACGGACGGATGGATGGTGGCTGAGTGGGTAAATGGATGGATGGATGGATGGATGAATGCATGCATGGATGGATTGGATGCATGGATGGATTGGTTGCAGCCTTTACCACATTGAGAGACTTGAAATCGAAGCCACTGAAGAGAAACTGGACAGACGCACACAGATACTCCCCCCAAGAACGGCACAGATCTTGAGCCAACAACCTGGCCAGGCTCTCACTTATACCGAATGACTTGTCGCCGAACAGGCCGTAGAAAATCTGGGAATGATTACAGAGTAACACAGTCATAAATGGGCTTCTAGTTCAAACGTAAGTAAGCTGTATATTATCAAGACTTTCTTTCTTTCTTTTTTTTTTTTTTTCAGTTTGTAAGTTTTCAAAACCAAAGACTGTACATAGCATTATCACTATCATGAATCAGGACAACTGCTTAAATTTTCTAACTAGATATGCCGTGTGAAGAGCTGGAGAGAATGAACAAGGAGACACTGGCATGTTTTTCATGATCCAACTATTAATAAGTCAGTACATCTGTGATGAAAACGCATGCTTGGTATATAGAACTAAGACAGAGAACAAGGGAATAATATAGGTCTTTGTTGACCTGTATTGACTGAGTAAGTAAAATATGAACATCCGGAAATAATCAGATCGGGAAAACCCACAAGTGATCTCTTATGTCTACTATATATGACGAAAGACGCGTTTCATTAGTTTTCAACAGCAAATTAGCACAATGGATAGCCTAAAAATTATGATAGAGGACAAAGGAATATAATATTTTATGACTAAACACATCATAGTAAATCTAGATTTATTTATTTATTTTTTAATTGCATTTATCAAGAAAAAAAAATTCTTTAGTTTTCTAGATCAAATAATATGTACCAGATAGATCATCGAGCAGGGATAGTTGAGTATTACATCTTAGGAGCAAAAAAGCTTCAAAAGACGTGGGCAGCATCGGCAAGAACTCACCTGCATTTTATGACCAGATATTTTCAGGTCGAAAATGACTGTATAAATATTCATCCATTTAGTTTTCAAAACCCAAACAACAGTGAAACCGCCAAAGAGCACGAACTGTCTTCCTGTTCGTCTTCCCATTTCTGTCTACTAATTTATTCATTTTTCTCTGTTTGCCGGCAGTGTCTGTCCATCCGCTTATCCTACCTGACTGTATGTCAATCTGTCTGTATATTTGTCTTTCTATCTGCCTGTCAATTTGTCTGTCTTTCTGGGTCTGTCCGTATCTGGACATCATGGGCGTCATCTTAACATAATATAACCTTTCTTTGTTAAAAGATGAATACATCTACCTTTTCATCCTCTGCAAGAGGGGCTATGAATTTCAAGGGCGATTCTGTATGTGCCAGTTTGGCTACTGGGGCAAGAGCAATGAACTGCTTGATCTGTGAGGCCAATTGAGGATTCTCCGAGAAAGCAGCAAAGCCAATGGTCGTTCCTTGAGAATGTCCCACGTAAAAAATCTGGCTGGCACCGGATGTTTTCATGGCGTAGTTGATGCTAACTGGCAAGTCGTATTTGGCCATTTGATCCCAACTGTCGTTTGAACATAAAACGTATCAGTTCATCCGTTTTTTATCCATCAGTCTATTACATGTATTAATTATCTATCTATCTAGTGTCTCTCTATCTGTCTGTCTATCTGTCTGTCTGTCTGTCCGCTTGTCTCACTGTTTCTGTCTATCTGTCAGTCTGTTTATGTCTGTCAGTCTGTTTCTGTCCGTCTGTCTATCGATCTATCTATCCAGGTTATACAGGCTGATTTTTTTTTTTTTTTCCTTAGCTTCTGCCAAATGTTAGCATTTTACATGTTGAAATTACACCAACTTTAGCAAACCTTTCCATTTAATAAGCATTAAGAGCCTCGTTATTTTTCACCCCAAAACATTTGTCAAGAGAAGCTACAAACGTTTAATTCTATCTAATAGACAGCAATGCCGTCAGTAGGTAATTAGATGAGGGTGAAAATAGACGCAATGAAGATGGCTGTATTGTGTTTGCACATTAAGATCAGGTTCACCATATTTGACCATCCTTTGGTTGAAATGACGTCCCAACTTACGAGAATTGCCAAAATTGGATGGACTTGGGGTCCAGACTGGTGTGGTTAAGGGAGTAGTAGTTGCCTCGACTGTTGCCCAACCAGACATCGGCCCCGGCATCCGCCAGAATGTAGGCCAAGCTCTGGTTGACCAGATTGGTCAGAAAGTTGGTACAGGAACCAGTGAAGCCGTGTTGTAGAAATACTACAGGCTGGGGGCCTGGGAGGGAGGAGCAATGAGGTCGGATGTGTAAAGAGAAGGGGAAAGGAGAGATAAAACAACATAGGTGGATAGGTCAAACGGTTAAAAGAAATAGAATTGATTGCTGATAATATTTTAATGAGATTCTGGACAGATATAAAATAGATAGCTCCATATGCAGATACACAGAAAGACAGGTACACAGACAGACAAGTAGGCAAGCATTCAGGCAGACAGATAGGAACCCAGGCATACAAACAGGCAGAAAGACAAGATGATAAGCAGACAGACAAACAGGCAGACTAATAGGATGGACAGATGGATAAGTAAGATAAACAGAAACCCAGACAGACGTTAAGACAAAGAGATAAGTCGACAGACAGAGTTCAGTGACCAACCATTACGCCCAGTCTTGTTCCGACCGTGCGGGATACGGATAAGGTTAAGAATGTATCCGTCCTCTGTGGTGACCCAGTGGTTTTCTACCGGGAAACCTTTGCTGGTGATCAGTTCGGTCTGTGCAGAGAGATGACACAAGACAATGAAGATGGATGGATGGATGGATGGATGGATGTGGATGAAAGGATGATAGGTGGATGGATGAATGGATGAATAGATAATGAATGAATGGATGGATGGATGGGTGGGATGGATGGATGGATGGATGGATGGATGGATGGACGGATGGATGGATGGATGGATGGATGGATGGATGATCAGGCGTGTCAATGGATAATGAATGGATGGATGGATGGATTGGATGGATGGATGGATAGATGGATGGATGGATGGATGGATGGATGGATGGATGGATGATCAGACGGGTCATTGGATGAATGTGTCAATCAATTAATTGTGTTAAATGATGATATACTAATGACACAAACACACACACACACAGACACACACACACACACACAAATAGAGGAACAAGAAGTTGGGGAAGAAGGAAAGGAAGAAAATGAGAAGAAGAAATGCATGGGATGAACAGGAAGGAGGATGCAGAGAAGTGCGTACCGCGTTCATAGTGACTTCAGGATCAGCTCCCAGAGAGTGTTTGCCCGTCAGACTTGGCCACAGTTTCTTACGCCAAGCTGAGATCTTTGGTGAGAAGCTCTGAGTCTCTCGCATGCTGAGAGCCACCAGCAACAACCACAGCGCCGTAGGAATGCCAGTCTTCATCATCATCCTGATTTCCACCTGCTGGCGATAACAGCCTTAGTGATGCTACTGGTTACCCTGATGAATGCCGGGCGGAATCGAAATGTTGGGCGCTTCCAATATTTTCCATAATTTTAGCTTATCAATTGTCCAGATTTTAAAAAAAAAATGTATTTAGTTCATCCTGGTTGATACTTCATTTGCCATCGAAAACAATGTTCTAAAGAGATGAAAGTAACGATGATTCATTTCTGCCCTAAGTGCGAATACTCCTTTTTGATTGGCGTAGATGGTAACAAACCACAGCTGTAAAATATTCATGTTTTACTTCGCCGTGATGAAAAAAACAGCCATGTTCGAAAATGTGCAAATTTCTTCAGAAGTTATTTTCTTCACATCTGTGACTTTCTTTATGAAAACTTTACATGGCAGTTGGGCATTCTAAAACAGTGTAGTAATATTAGTGACGACGCTGATGATAGTTATTTCTTTGTTACCCTGAAGAAGAATCTACCAAAGGTTTAAAAACTCAGCTAAGTCTATCTACGTATTCAAGGCTTAACATTACTTTCCCAGACTGATATTTTACCCGGTTGACAGCCAAAGTCTCAAATTTTTAAAACATTTCTATGAAATGATAATGATGAGGATGAATACCTTATTTTTGTGACAATGGGAATTTGGAAGCAATCATATTATAAGCTAGACATAAATTAACATATACCTGGACTTCCAAGCCAAGAAAAGGGCAGGAGATTAGATTGCCCTTGCTTTTATCTATTGAGCGCAGCCACGTGTTTTATTATTATTATTACCATTTTTTTTTCTTTTAACTTGCTGTTGTTTTTCTGTACAGTAAAGTTTTTGGATCAGTTGTGATGCTTGTGGGTCTCCGTTTTCCATTATCTCCGTGACGTAA
Source organism: Peronia verruculata (assembly GCA_038406235.1). Taxonomy (NCBI): domain Eukaryota; kingdom Metazoa; phylum Mollusca; class Gastropoda; order Systellommatophora; family Onchidiidae; genus Peronia; species Peronia verruculata. The sequence continues at coordinate 13,281 of JBCAUA010091459.1, forward strand.
GAGCTCTTATCACTCCAAGTGTGCACTGTAAGAACAGTCTGTCATAATGACACCAGTGCTCAATTTACTCTTTCGTTCGCTCTCTTGTTTTCTGTCTCTCTCTCTTTCTCTCTCCCTCTCTCTTTACCTATATTGTCTCTCCTTTCTTTAGCCCCCCCCCCCTACCTTTCGCTTCGCTCCCTCATTCTTTCTCAGCTAATTCATATCTCCCTTTCTCTTCCTCTCTTTTCATCTACCACACACACTGACTCTCTCTTTTGACATTCTGTCTATCCCCTCTATCTATCTCTGTTCCTCTCTTTGGTACAATTTTTGGGTGATTGTTTGATGTGTTATGTGTTATGTGTCACAGTTTTTACAGACTCGACAGGGTATAACTAAGCCAAATCCTGAGAACCTCTGAGTGACGTGCAATTTCTTGTCAACACTAACAGTTTGCTGAGTCAAACCTTCTCGAAAACAGATTCGATATGACATGAAAAGGTCACTGGTCAAAGTTTTGCTTCTCTCTCTTATCTCATAGACATAAAAAAGGACAGTTTGTGAAAAAGAAAGTTTACTAGGTTAGAATAGTTCAGACTGAGAATCTTAAACTCGACCTTTAAATTCCTACTTTCTTAAAATGAGTTATTTCGAGATCAGCCACATGATCGATCGCTTGTTGACCACAAGCTGACTTGTGCTCTGCCCATGACATGTAGCAAGACGGTTTTTGACCAGCCTTGTTATTTCCCTTTGACAGGCACACGGGTGTTGAACAAGTGACATAGAGAGGGAACCTTTACACTCTTTGCTTGAAATATAAAAATATAGTTTAAATAATAATAATAATAATGAATTAATAATAATAATTGTAACAGGAAACTGTTTTCTTGATCTATATTATAAATTTGCAAGAAAACCCACAATAGGCTTATGGACTCGAAAACTGCTGAACAGATCCATGTGAAATTTGTCACACAACTTTATTGCGAATGGATCTGTGTTTCTATGTACATAAACCCTGAAAAAGCGTATTATCTTTGGCGTTATTCTAAGAATGCGACAATAACTGAATAAGGACTCGCTAGGCTGCTTAAGTAGGAATTGTACGTTGGTATGACGCGTTTAAGAACACGTTTCCTATGAGTGACATTCACTTCAGTCAACCAAAGTATGAACATCGAGATGCACACGCTTTGCCATACACTTTAATGTCGCAGAGCTACTTTGTAAAAAAATATCCCACGGAAGCCGGGGGTCCTATTCAAGTATGTAGGTATCTATCAGTGAAGTTCAGACAACAAAAGCGAACTGGGAGCCCACTGAACATCCTAACTGCCCAAAGGTGAACGTGCCATCAAACAGGAAACAGGAAGATAAAATGTCTGATTCTACAGTGAAGATTGATTTGAAACAAAAGAATCACGCAATCTGAGAAAAACTAGGCCGATCTCGCTAAAAGTTAGTAACGCTGAGACTGCTCATTGTTGTTATAATAATATAATGTCTGCTTCTCTTTAAAAGATATTTTCATCACCAAGGTAGCAAAGGTATGACAGACCGGCCTGGGGGAGGGGGGCAGGGAGGAGCGGGATACTCATGAAGTTAAGATTGACATAGAGATACAGAGTGCAAAGATTATGTTATTTTAGAGACTTTTTTTTTTTTATGATACAGGGACATAACATGAGGTTTAGCAGAAAGTAGAAAGTTTCTTGTTGAAGACTACATGATGTGGCATGACTCAGTGGACTTGCTTTAAGTCAAAAAATTATTTATGTTGTTGTTATTTATCCCAGAGGAATGCAAAATAAATCCAGGAGATGTCCAGTGGTCTTAAAGGTGGGCTGTGGATTAGGTCATGGTGGCCTGCAAAAGCATAAAGATCCGTTGGAATTTGTTGATGAAGCAAACCTTTTTGTTGGCGTTGATAATCATTGCTTGGGCTAAACAAAACCTTCAGTGATCAGCTGCATAATAAATCAATATCCAGTGGCATGTTAAATTTTATAATCTGGTGATTACAGACATGCCAAAGTCAATTAACAGGTTTTTGATTGTGTTTATTTTGACAGCTCGAGGAATGCAGAGTCATTAGGTTGATTAACGAAAGTTGGAAGATGTTCTTCACATGCAAAGATGCTGGAATTGTACGTTCGATAGTATGACGCGTTCAAAAACATTTTCTTTGAGGAACATTCAGTTTGATCAAACAAAATGTCAACATCGAGGTGCGCATGCTTGCCATACACGTTAAGGCGCAGAGCTATATTTAAATAATCTCACACGGAAGCCGTGGGTTCTCTTCTAGTATCTTTATATATTTATCTTAACAAGAAATTTTGAGCTCAGTTTTGACACGAAGAAAAGTGAGTTTTTCCTGCCTTACACTGTTTCTTCAACAAACCCCTGTGTCTAGTGACGAGATGAAATAGCGCTGGTCAAAAACAATAATGAGCAATCAGACATAATACAAACCCATGTGTGAGCGATGTTCACTCGGTCATGTGACCGATGTCAAAATTTGATCAGTGAAAGCCAAGTTGTCGTCAGCGCCGTTGAAATTTACGAAACTAGAACTAACTAACTCAGTATCAGTATTCAGGATCAAACTCGTTTTGACGGAAGAATTTCTTAAACTGCAATGTTTCTCAGTACAATGGGAATGACTCTAAAGACCATGGAAGATTGGTGTGCCTCGTCCTATTCATGTTTCCCTTTGTTAGACAAAAGAGGTGCTGAACAAGTAGTGTTAAAAAAAGGGAGGGGGAGGGGGAATCAAATTTGCGCCCTTTGCTTGGAAAGTTGTACCATGAAACATTCCCCCAAAATTATGGTATACACGAAATGTTTTCTCCTTATTGTTATAATTTTATCTTATATCTTGGTGATCAGTCTTTCGAACGATAGGATTTTTTCCTCTTTACACTGCTTGCTCAAGATGTCTGTTTGTCTAGCAAAGGGAAATAATAGGGCTGGGCACTATGATCTCCCATTGGACTTTGAGTGGTTGCTTGGCTTTTAGTTTGAATTAAATAAAGATATCTAGATACTCACGTGCAGTTTTCTGTGCAGACCAGCCGAAAGTTTGAACTGGACAAAACGTGGTAAACGTTTGACTACTCCGTGACAGCACTTGAACTTTGAGCTGTAACTAGACTTATTCTGACTCTCTCAGGGTCAGTGAACACTTGCTATGTTTAACATTGTGAGTTATCAGTGAAACAAAAGTACTCACATCCTTGTTTACATTTTGGAACACTCGGCGTTGTGAATGTTTCATAGATTATGGATCATCAACATACAGCTTATTATTACAAGAAGAGTACGTAAGATACCAAGAAGAAAGATTTAGTGACCCTCTCTGCATTAACCCCTTGAGCCCTATCCATCGGTACACAGATAAAAAGCACCAAACAATCTTTACAACGCTGAGCAAGACCAGACTGCATTATGATATGTCATCAACATACAGCTTATTATTGCAATGTGATATAGGTCACCGCGGAGATATGTTTAAGCTGGTGGTTTTCGAACTGAAGTCGGTTTAGACCCCCCCCCCCTCCCCCTTTCCTCTCTCTTCTTCTTTCTCTCTCTCCACTCAAAGGCCTTTTGATTATCGACAAATCGCAACAATTGATGACATCTAAGCTTACTGCAAAGCTGTGTGTCAAATGCAGGGGTAAATCGCCCACGAAAGCAGATAAAAGGGCCACACTAACCTCAGGCATGGCTCAAAGGATTAAAACAAAATGTTCTGCACAACCTTTTATAATCCGGCTTCTGGTACTACATGGTCACGCATTTAGAATTTCGAGATTTAGAACAACTCCATTGGGCAAGCATACAATGTTAGTTAAACAATAAACATACATACCAGTGCCTTCGCAAGGATCTGTACTCAAATATTCCCAGCAAAGCAAACATTTTAAGGACATCATTCTTTTTTGTTTCAGGTGGTCCAGCCATGCGTGACCACATGACCTGAAACCAGGATGTCACATGATGTAGTCACGAGGCCTTGTAGTCAGTCAAGCTTTGAACGTACTGCGTGACCATGTCCAGCCTTCGCACGGTCAGCACGAGGAAATGAATGTGATGTAGGTCACCGAGGAGAAAATAAATGTTTAAGCTGGTGGTTTTCCAACTGAAGTCGGTTTAGACCCCCCCCCCCTCTCTCTCTCTCTCTTCTTCTTCTTCTTCTTCTTCTTTCTCTCTCTCCTTACTTTGAGGGATAACACAAACAATAAAATTTATGACGCGGGGCGGGGGGAGGGGGGGGGGAGAGATCATCAAAGATGCTCTGGACGAAGACAACGAAGAAATAGGTGTGGCCTAAAGAATGAAAATGTCGGGGGTTCGAATCTTAAGAAAGAATGAGAAAGAATAGAAGTTGCCTCTCTCTCTTCTTTTTTTTTTTTTTTTGTTTGTTTAATCAGCCGATGGCCTCTTCATCAGAGAAGCCCGACCTCTAACCGTTCCGGATAAAGAAGAAAATATTTTGAAGAGCCTCCGTGTGTATCTTGCGTATAGAACTTTTGGCAGTACAATGATGGGTTTTAGAAATGACGGAGACACTGGTCTTCGGCAAAGATTTCAAAAATCACCAAAATTTCTCCCCAAATTTCTTCTGACTAATAGTTTGATGCTCATTTATGACGTATAATCCTTCTCTAGGAAGAACTGAAAGACTGCAGGCACACTAAAGTAACCCTGTGCATGCTAAGATCTTGGCATCAATACCTTGCTGTCTCTTTTTGTATTGGGACCAGTGAAGGTTGTCAAACAGTAAAAGTTAGATCCTGCTGTAATATACAAGACCTTTCCTGCAATGAACGAATCTGTCTGTAATGATGTTTGGAAGGTTAAAATTGGATTCTCTAATTCCCAATTAATTATAATTAACTCTTACACATAAAATTTAAACTATTGCTGGTGTTTTCTATATCGATGAGGTCGATTATGACTTAAGTATGCGTTGTATAGCCCTTAGCTGGTGCGCAATTGAGTACTTTAGCGATGTACGCCGTAGGTCAGACCTGCATCCTGGATTCTGAATTATGAGAAACTGCGTACGTCAGCGGTCATGAACATTACTTTGAAATAATTGATTGTTATTTTGATTCTATGCAAGTGAAAATTACGGAGTGAAATAGAAAAAGGCATCATCTACAGTCTTAAATTATGAGTGGCCGGGGTGGGGAGGGGGGAGGTTATGATGAAAACACAAAACTTGGAAACCGCTGATGCTATTTGGTGCAGTGAGAGCAAAAGGTGTTCAATCATACTGACATAGTTTTTGCCTAATCGCTCTCTCTCTCTCTCTTTCTCTTTCTTTCTCTCTTTCTCTCTCTCTCTCTCTCTCTCAGATACACACATTAACATTCATTCTCTCTTCCTCTCCCTATTTTGTCTCTTTCACTCAGACGGATAATCCGATAATCTCATTCACCCCCTCCTCCACGCACCCGTCTTATTCTTTCTTTCTATCCACAAACACGCTCTCCCCCTCTCTTCTATTTGCCTTCCTCCCTCTCCCCATCCCTTTCCGTTTCTTCACTCTCATTATCTCTGTATTTTCTGCTCTCTCTTTCTCTCCACTGGATTGCTTTTCGTTGTCACTTTCTTTCTCCCTCTGATGAATTTTATCTGCCTTGACTCTCTCTGTCGTTTTCTTTCTTTTTCTCTCTCTCTCTCTCTATCACACTCATTTCCTTATCTATTTCTCGATCTCTCTCTCCATCATTTTTTTTTATCTTTCTTTTTTTTTTCTTTATTTACACTTTCTTTTCTCTTTTCTTCCCTAATTCTTCCTTCACTTTAACCAGCTTCCATTTTATTGTCTTCTTCATCGTCACTGTTTTCTCCCCTCCTTTTTTTTTTTTTTTTTTAAATTTCTCTCTCTTTTTTCATCCTTTCTTTCCACTGTCCATTATTTTGTTTTTTCTCTCCCTCTCTTCCCCTTTATTTTCTCCCTCCCCTTCCCTTTCCCACTCATTCATTTTGTTTTGTTTTTTTCTCTTCCTCTCTTTCCTGCTTTGTTTCCTCTTCTCCCCTCCCCGCCCTTCCCACTCACTCAGCACTTTTCCATCTCTCCATCGGTAGTACCAACTCTTCATTACGATCACTACATAAGTGGTTAAATGACGCAACATACCGTAAAACAAACACTTGACATCTCCTGCAGACTTACATGGTATGTGATTGTTTTTCCTCAACTACTGTTGACACAGAATACAAAGAGTGTGTTATGTCGAAAATGAACTCCCCAGGACCCTATCTCTCCCCCCCCCCCCTTTCTTCCCCCTTAATGCGCTCAGAAATGTGCTTTTATCTGTTATCTGTCGTTTTAAGCAATGATTCTTTGAATTTATTCTTAGGGCTTTCTGAACAATTCTGTGAAAATAGGTATATAAAAATAGCACTGTAAAAGGGTAATAAATGCTTATGTGTAATATCCTATACTAGTGTTAAAAAGTACAGAATTTTTAATGATCACCTGGCAGGGAAAATAACCATGAGAATAACTGTCACTCGGGTTGCAAAGTTAAAAAAGGAAGTTATAAACCTTTGCTGATTTCTTGTTTCTGTTCCTTATAACACGGTGCCGTTTTTCATGTCCGGTCTTGGCTGAACTCATAGTCAGAACTTACATTTCTCTCACTCCCTTTATTTCTATCTTTCTCTTTCTATCTTATCATCTAATTTTTCTGTTTCTTAGTTTCTTTGTCTCTCTCTCTCTCTCTCTTCTCGTTCTGTCTGTCTGTCTTTCTCTCTCTCTCTCTCTCTTTCTCTCTCCCTCTCCCTCTCTCTCTCGCTCTCGCTCACAACATTTGTTGCCTTTTTCTCTTGATTTGCAATCGAAACTGTTGGATTTCCTTCCCTGCTTCTTTCATCTCTTTATCTATTTGTCAATTTTTATTGCACTCCCCGTCCACACTCAAAGCTCAGTCACTAAGTGGAAAGACAAGAACTAGACAATAATATAGCATTTTCTCTCCTTCTCTCTCTCTCTCTCTCTCTCTCTCTCTGCCTCACGTATATCTCTCTTCCCCGGTGCCATCAATTCCCGCTCCTCCTGTTTTTCACCATCTCCTCACCCCCCCCCCCCCCCGAGAAAAAAAATTATTTTCATGGAATTTACAGAGAATATCAAGGTCACTGCAAACACCAATTCCCCTTTCTCTCCCATTTTTGATCCCATACACTCAGCTCACGGATGACATGAAATACACCCAGTCCAAATAGTTTACAAGGTGTGGACATGTCTGAATGCTTAATTATCTATACAAATCAGGCGATCAGAAACAATTCCTCATGCATGTGTCTATCCTCAAAATACCTTACTGGACAAAGACTCAAGTTGTCTTTCATTGTTTAGGAGAAAATGATCTTTAATACATCTTGGTAGATGAGAGTGGACGCGTCCGTGCCTATGAGAAAATCCAAGTGAGCGTAGTGGGGCACAAAGACATCGTGTGTGATGTTCAGTTGTGGGAGGAGCCAGCTGACATCATCGGGGTCAGTCAGCCAATCCTTGCCTCCGTGGAAAGCCGCCACTGGAACTGTCACTTTCTTGGGATCATAAAGCGGCGGGGTTTTCTGTTCACAGACAAATGCAACTTATAATCATTATTTAAAAAAAAAATATATTTAACTCAGTTTGACTGCCATCATCACTATGTTCGCACAACTGGAACGAGGAACAAAACGTACTCTTGAGAATATGTCTCTTTTACACCGTCGACAAAATATCACACAGCGGTTGAACCGGTTCCAACGTTTTAACTTAATTCTGGTACATTATCAAAAGAAAAAAGGAATGAAGAAAGAAAGAAAAAAATAAAAGAAAAACAGACAATTGAAAGAAAAAGAGAGAAAAGAAACAAAAGGGGGGGGGGGGGAAAAGGGAGTCACAGAAAAACAAAAAGATGGAAGATATTAGATAAAAAATATATCAAGAAAAAAGGAAACAAAGACAGAAATACGAAAGAAAGAAAGATAGACAGAATGAAGGAAGAAAAAAGAAAGAGAGAAGTAGAGAGAAAGAATGAAAATAAAAGAGAAAAAAAAAGCAGACGGCCGACAGGCAGACAAGGAAGAATTACAAGAAAGAAAAAAATAGACAGACAAACCGATAGAAATATAAGCCAAAAATAGAAGGAAGAAAATAACACACATACATATTAGCGAACAAACTAACAAAGAATAAGATAATTATATCGACGCCCCAGAATTAAACTGTCCTAACTGCAATGCGTTGGTGTTGTAGTTAAGACAATTGAATTCAGGCACCCCAATGTTATATAATTATGCTCACCTGGCCATAATGTTTCATGTTAGCCTCAGCCGAGCCGTAATCAAAATGCTGGAAGTTTTTAGAGTTGATAATCTGAAAGATAAAACATGGGGATAATGTTGAACACACAGTGTCGGACAGATAGCGAGATCGTCACTGCTCTATGGGAATGGTATGAGTTATTTCCAGTACTTTTTAGATATTATTTTCTTTTCTTCTTCTTAGCCCTTAATTCTGTTTGAGATCAGCGAGCCACCTCTGACAAGTTGTGCATGGCTTCTCCATCGGTCATGATTGTGGGCAAGGTCTGGATCTTAACAAACATTTTCTTTGTCCATCCTTGGATGTTATGCATCCATTCTTATGGCCTGGCTGTAAATCTTTTTTTTTTTTTTTTGCTCTCCTTTGAGGTGTTGTATTGAAAAACAAACAAACAAAAACTTACAGCTCAAGTCATTTGATGAATTATCATTATGATGTTAAGCTTGTTTTAAATTTTTAACACATAATTCTACTGATATTATCTGACAGTCTCATTCTCAGGTAAGACTTCGGACTTCCCAATCGAAAAAGCTGGAGAACTGTTGAGTGTGTGAAAAATAAAGAAGAAAAATCTTTCCCAACCCTAGCAGGATTCAAATCCGAGACACCCTCGTAGAGATGCAGATGACAAATCTCACTATGACGGCGCCCATTGTGTGGAGAGGGGGATTGACAATGATAATGACGAAAAGATGAAAATGCAGATGACCATATAGAGAACATACCTGAGCCCAGTGAAGCATATTGGTGGTTGAAGTGAGACCGTCATATAGGTGACCGATGTACACAGGAACCCGACTCTGTAGATAATAAAGCCACACAGAATAATAATATAAGAAAAGATAATAAACCAGGACATGATGAGACAAGATAAGATCAACTTTATTTGTTAAAAAAATAATATAAAATAAAAAATAAAAGAAATTCTCTTCCCATTGACGAGGCACAGTTTATGCAGGATAGGTCTGCCTTCACACATATATCCGCTATGGCAACCGCATACTGAATAGCGTCAGAACAAGGCAGGCTCAACAACCATAGACTCAACGTGATGACCTTTCTCCTGATGGCAAAAATAAATCTCTATAACGTTCACTGTTAGTTCTTACAAATAATAATTGCCCATTTCTTTTTGACCTGGATCTGGCTTAGATCTCTGGGAATCATATTTATACATACAATTGTCACTAAAAAGTACCGGAGTATCTGTGATTACATATATCAAGAAATGGCAGCTTACACTTTAAAATGATATAAAACAAAGTTTCCACTCTAGGCCCTTCTTGAAACGGAAAATCAGTGCTTAACATGATGGACGGAGTCTTTGATTTGCTTGCTCGTTTAATAAAAAATATTTTATCTGTGTGTTTGTTTGTCTCGCTGGTTGGTTGTCTATGTGCTAGTATAGTTTGACTTCTTCCCTCCCTTCTTCCCCTCTCGCTTTCTCTCTCTCTCTCTCTTTCTCTCTCTCTCTCTCTCGCTCTCTCTCTTTCTCTCTCTAGCACTATTTCATTTCTTTTTTCTTTTTTTTTGCTAAAATCTGTTTATCCATCTAGCATTAATCCGCAGATGGATGGATGAATGGATGGATGGATGTATAGCTAGATGAATGGATGATTGGATGGATGGATGAGGCAGATAAAAGTGGATGATGGACAAAAATAGACAGACATAAAAGAGCAGCTCTTACCACATTCAGAGACTTAAAGTCAAAGCCAGAGATGAGGAACATGGCTGAAGCACAGAGATACTCCCCTCCACAACGGCACAGATCTTGAGCCAAAAACCTAGCCAGACCCTCATCGATGCCGAATGTCTTGTCACCAAACAGGCCGTAGAAGAGCTAAAAAGAATCAACAAGAAGATATTTGCATTGCGACTCCGAGAAAATCCAATGAGCTATTTTGGCAGTCCACTAAATTATTTCCCTTTGCTAAGTAGAAGCAGTAAAGTACAGGCATTGTAAAACAATAATAATAATAATAATAATACTAAAATGAATAAATAAATAAACAAATAAATAAATAAATAAAATCATGTTTTCTTTCTTTAATGGAACACAAAAAAATGGAAATTCTGAAAAATATACCACGTGATGAAAATGGTATTATTCTCATCGTGATAATTTTCACACAATTTTTACTTTACATGTTTAAAATAACAAGAGAAAAGGCGATTATTTCCTTCTTTTCTAGGCTATGCTTGTATCATACCTCTTGTAATTGACAAAGGGAAGTAACTGTGACTTGGTTTATTACCCATACTATTGTATGGGATTAATACACTCAGTTTATTAACTTTACGTGAAGTTGGCACTGCAGACAATTTGGTTTTCAACGGTAGAATTGCAATATGGGGTTTGTCGTATATGTTTCTCTGAAAATATCCAGAGTTCGAATGCTAATAGGACTGGGACCTGCCTCCCCCCTTCCTCCCCAACGGTGCCGTTGCAAAAAATATGGAGATGATTAAACAGGGAGCATATATATATATATTTATATATATCCATATCTATCTATCTATCTATCTATCTATCTATCTATCTATCTATCTATCTATCTATCTATCTATCTATCTATCT
>JBCAUA010091470.1:0-10492 GCA_038406235.1 Peronia verruculata
AGATAGATAGATAGATAGATAGATAGATAGATAGATAGATAGATAGATAGATAGATAGATAGATAGATAGATTCTATCACTTTTTGCTTCCTCTAGAAAAAAAAAAAGAAAAAAAAAAAACGCCCACCCGTGCCGTCAGCAACACCCAGTCTAAGCAACCAGAAGATTAGCTTTCTAAACAAACTCTCATTGCTCAGGAGCAAAGTGTGTAGGGTCTCTGGACAGTGTCAGTTTGCACCTACTCTGTCTGTTACCATATGGGCATGTGCTGTCTAGTTTAAGACACGAATTAATTGACAGGTACAGAAGAAGGAGGGAAAAGAAAAAGAAAAAGCAAAGTGGTATCTGGCAACGCAGGCAATATTGCTGATTCAAGTGCAAATCTATAACAGAGCCAATAAACAGAACGGAACGCGTGTGTGAACTGGAGTCCTACGTACACTGCTGGCCGGCCGCAATGTATGTAGATAATATTGAGATCAGGTAGATGAGAGGATAAGACCAGATAAGATAAGAGACGATGAGATGAAATAAGATAAATGAAATGACACGTGGTAAGAATAGACTGGATTAGGTTAGATTAGATTAGATTAGATTAGATTAGATTTGATTAGATTAGATTAGATTAGATTAGATTAGATTGGAGCAGATTAGTTTAGATAAGATAAGATAACTTTATTTGTCTCCTAAGAGCAAATTCCCTCACAGTTGATGAGACGGTAGATACATTCACACTCATATGCATGGAGATAATAGACAATTCACGGTCGTCGTGGAAGATTTCTTATCCAAGTCATATCGATACTACCCTGCGGTTTAAAGAGTATGGCAAGCGTGGGCACCACGATGTTTTTATATGTTTTGGATGATTAAACTAAATGTTACTCAAAGAAAACGTGTTTGGTGTTTCATACGCATCATTCTATTAATCGTACCATTCGTGTCAAACCATAGACATAACGGTATAACTAGACCCCGAGGCGGCCTCTTTTTTTAATTTTGCTATTGGACGCACGGTCCAAATTGAACGATACTCCCACGGCTGAAAAAAAAAAAAAAATGAGCCGACGGGTTCAGGATAGACATGCGTATAGCGGTAACACCAATAGTAAACTGTTGATACGGAAAGGAGACTACAGAAAAGCCCTCTGAAATTTACCACACATTTCGGCCTGACAGAAATCAGTGAGTCAGTCGACAGAAAAAAAAAGGCAAGGAAGTAAGAATTGAAAACATGGGTGATTTAAGACCCATTTAAGATTTAAGAGATAAAGAAGAAATAGACGAAATATAGATACTATAGTATAGAACAGATCACGAATAGCACGAGAACGAGCTAGACTCACGGAGCATTATCTGAACCTAATGACTTAAAGAGGATGGGAATCTAGATCTAAGTAATTTCCTTCCAACTTCAGTTCTTTTACTAACGATGGAGAATCATGATAAGGTGAATATCATGCCCTCAAATATTATAGATTTACGATTTTCAGTTGGCTGGAAATAGATCTCTGGACATTTTTGTGATATAATTATTGTGTTCTAACTGGAAAGAGGGCATAAAATCATCTTTTTTTTCAAAATAACAACTGATGGAGACTGTTTTTTTGTTGTTGTTGTTTTCAGGCGCCGTCTATTTAGATCTGAAGTCTATTTGGGCTTACTGATGCACCCTTTTCTCTCTGTTCGTGTGTAAAAATGTTATTGTATCCAGTTACTTATGTAACGAGTGTGAGTGTGGGTGTATATGAGGGGGGGGGGAGGGGCTGCGCTCCCATATGCGAGCCAATACAAGATTGTTTCGCCTTTATTATGTGGTGCAAACTTTTAATTTGCCTGTGCTACCTTATTGCAATACTAGGTCCAGATAGACACTAGTGTTGAACTAGCAAACATAAAGAAAAAAAAAATAATAACTTTTCGTCTTGTCATTTGAAGGAGTGATTACAATGCAATAATAATAATAATGAATAAAAAAAAACAATAACATTTCAAAGAGTGGATAGAATTATTACGATAAGAAAGAGGCTTTTTTTTTTTTTTTACATTATGAATACGTTCGATTTTTTTTTTTTTTTTTCGACTAATGTTTCCAGTAAAGAGGGCAAGGTAATTTTTCTCTTCTCTGCAATTTGTTGCGTCTGGTATAAGAGGTTAACAGGACTGATTTAAAACAAAAAAAAGTGACTAAGTGTGTTTCATTATAGCGCTGTAATAGTATCTTACCCTTCTAGACATTTTGTGAACAACATCAACGTTACATAAAGTTCCTGCAGCTTGCACTGAACATTAACTAAAAAAGGAGTTTTTTTTTTTTTTTTAAGGAGGTGCCAAAAATAATTTTCTACAGATATGAATTTATGACTAAAGGAGTGTCTCAAGAGCCAAAATGAGCTTGGCTTAACAAAGCATAAATAGACAGAAAAGTCTATTGCTGGGCTGTTTAACACACAGGTTGATAAGGATAAACCTATGTCAATAGCTGTCTAATCAAAAGTGGCTCCAATAGATTGCTGAAATTTTGGAAGAAGAATAAAATTATCTACCACGTAAGGCATAGATTCACTTAGTTGTACACAGTGGTGAGTTCTTATTCTTTGCCTGTTGTTGTTGTTGTTGTTGTTGTTGTTGTTGTTGTTGTTGTTGTTGTTGTTGTTGTTTTCGCGATGGTGGGGTTATCGATTGTTCATTTCTTGAACGTTTGTTTGTTTTGTGTGTTTGTGTTTAACTGATCAGAATTTCAAAGTATTACAAGTATCTTCTTCCTAACCCTTAACTCCGTCGTGGGATCATTGAGACGTCTCCTGGCGAGTTATGCATCTGGCCTCTTCATCCATCGCGATTGTGTGCAAGAGCTTGTGTCTCCGAAAATGTCTTCTCGGTCCATCCCAGGTTACTGAAGGTCCGTTTTTTTTTTCCTTCGTTTTCACTTCCCAGTATTAAAAGCAAAACGTGGCCAAATTTCCTCACTGAAGTAATACTGCCGCTCTTTCAAAGAGCATTGCATACAACTTAACGGTTCTCGGCTCACCGTTGTCGAGTGGTCAGGCTACAACTGATACCTGTTTGCCACCCCCTGCGTGCGATCATTACGAACAAGATCAGAAAGTGAATGCTAAGCTTTTACGAGGTTTTCTCAGAGCAGCAATTACACTGCATAGGATAATGTCTATCAGGGAAAGGTATGATATCTATCTAGAGTAAGAGTGCAGCTGCATGCTGAAGAGGAGCTAATTTTAAAACGAGACGTTTCTATACCGAGACACCAGCGCTAAAAATGGTGACGATGATGAAATATGACAAACACTTTTCTTATTTTTATTTTTTAAGATGGCTCATTAATTACATCTGGCTAATTATAACAATTATGAATATGGGTCATGTCAAAGTCAATATTGATGGCTGGGCGACAGGATTATGCAAAAAAGGAGGGCGAAAAGAAAAGGATAGAGGAGAATTTATGAAAGAGAAGGACATGAGAACTAGTGAGATGAAAAGGGATGGTTAGTGGAAGATGGGATAAGTAGTGAAAGAGGCAGAGTACGAGAAACGGAGAGAAAAAGAGTAAAAGAAGGCGCTTGGAAGCAGGAAGAAAAAAAGATCAGGGGAGAGAGAGACGGGGTGGGTTGGTGGAAAGAACTGACCAAAGAAAAATGGAATAAGACAGATACTGAGGGAAGGAAAAGCAATGGAAGATTTGTAGTAAACGTAATTTGAGAGAAATAGAGTGAAATAGAAATAAGAAGAGAGTAGACGCGAAGAGTTGAGGTGAGAAAGACAGGGCAAGAGGAAAAGAATACAGAGGGAAAAAAGAAACATAGAAGAGAAGGAGAAAAAACGACGGATGAAACGGAACAGAAGGTTCGTGAACAGGAAAAAAAAAAAAAAGATGGCGGGCAGACATTTTCATAACCGTAATCACAGAATCCACTTTCCCACATTCGCTTTCTGTGTCTGTTTGTTTGTTTGTTCAGAATTTTATTATTCAGAAACCTGCATCTATACATCACAAATCGACAGCAAACTGCCCAAAACATAAACAACAAGAACAAAAACAGCAACAACAAAGAGGTATATTCTCATCAGAAATGCTCGGAGATTTTCTGCCATTCACCCTATCCAAACTTTTACTCAGTTATCGCCCTTCCATTTTCTTCCACACCCTCCCTATTTACTGCTCTTTAAATAATATAGAGCTCAATTTTACAGTTTGTTTTATGAATAATCAAAATCTCGCCCAATTATCTGCTATCGATATCATAAACAGACAGATCGTTTCAATTGCTCGCAAAATATGAGGTTTCATGATGAGGGCGAGAAGAAGGAAGTTGATTGACACATGTTTTTTGTTTTTTTTTCCTCAGCAAGAGATGTTTTTTCTGCTCTGATTTCAAGCCCGCTGCTGCTGATTCATTTGTTGTGACAAGCATGTGCAAGGAATATGCCGAACAATTTCAGACCAGCCCACACCGGCCTGTCCCTATCTCCCAGCTTTCTCTCATCACCATAGGCTGTATACTGTTTAACATTACACAGAGAAGAAGCTTTCAATGGACACCGCAGTAGCAATAGGGGAGGCCAATAGAATAGTATTGGACAGAGAGTGTAGAGACTAGAGAATGAAGATAAAGATGTAAATCCCGTCTCAGGATATTGGCCCTGGTCGATATTCTTGCGCAAACCAAAAGCGTTTGTAGAGATTCATTCCCGCCATTAGCGATACGGTATGTTTGATGAGACTGCCTTGTTCTAATGCTATTTGTGATAAGTAAATCAACTTGAATATGCATATTTGGTGAGAGTGAATGTATCTTGCATGCATACTGTGAGTCAGCTCATCAACCGTGACTAAAATTTTCTTTGGAGGACAAATAAAATGTATCTCCATCTCATCTTGTATATAAGACGAACTGAAGTGAAGTGAATCATGATATTCAGCCTTATGTTGCGAAAAGTGAGAAGCACAGTGATGTTGGTACGATAAATGACCAGAAATGTATTAAGTATTGACTGATGCGAGTAAGTTGTTTATGTAATGACAATGGTATAAGCAGAGTAGCCCCCGCACCGAGGTATTTTAAACCACATCTATTTATTTATTTATTTTGCACATGTTATTTTCGAGGATGGCTGATGCCGTTCTAATAGTGATTAAAACCTTTACAAACAGTTTTAGCCATCCGTACGTGTATAAGATATACCGAGCCAGGTGTTTGATTTCAGAGACAAGAGCGTGTATATTCGAGGGTATTGCGCATCTTTCAGAAACTGGAGCTTTGAAAGAAGACTAAATGAAAAGCAAAATGAACCAGCAGAGAGGGAGAGAGAGAGAGAGAGAGAGAGAGAGAGAGAGAATGAGAGAGAGAGAAAGACAGAAAGAAAGAGAGTGAGAGAAAGAGACAAAGAGAGAGAGAGAGAGAAAATAAATCTAGAACAAAAATGACGACACTAAAAGCGAAAGACAAAGAGGTCTTGCGAAAGGTAGAAGAAAAGAGGAACGGGCCTTAGCTAGAAATATTCTGTCTACGGGTTTTTACCACCAACTAAATAATCTCAGTCAATTTTGTTATGCCTGCAGTACATCCTTAAAGCCACAACTAGCAATCCCTTGATATTCCTTTTCTATCTTTTTCTAAATGCACTTCCAATCTATCTGATTAAAAATTCAGAGTAATATTCTTATTGAGGGCAGATTATAATGTGGCACATATTTATCATGACAATGACAACTTCATCAACAGATCACCACGTACGGGGAATCACGACTGCCACTGTTTGCGTGCTGAACAGAGAACTGTTCCAAGGATGACAGTGCTGATAACTTTACTGTCTCAGCTAGATACTAAATCATTCCACGCGTTTACAGCTCCACCTTTGGCAGATCAAGCTAATCGAATGTTAACGTAAACAGCAAAATGTCACTGTAAACTAGGAAATGTATTTTTGTGTGTGTTTTTCATTTAATATTTTTCTTTTTCAAATTTTCATACATAAATTCGCCCACGTATGGCAACTGGCAATGCCGTGTCCCTGTGCCTGCTGATGGTTGTGTGGAATGAAGAGCCAAATACATATACAAGTTTATCTTCGTTCCTCCATATGGCCCTCATAACGGCCCAGCAGCTCCACTCTAAGGCACTTCCATAATGAGTTCAAACACCCACGCAGAGCCACAGGCTGCCGTTTCATCTTCGATAAGGTTGCAATGGCCGTGCATTCTTTGCCCACCTTTCTTCAAAGATAACCTAAAGCTGTGTCGTTATCGTCCAAGCCATTATTGAGAGTGCTTCCCTGCTCTCCACCTGTTTCAGATGTCCGGTGAACCCTTGAATGTACATCGCGAACGAAGACAGCAAAGACAGGTTTAGCATAGAAAATAAAAGCAGACAATGATCAAAAAGTTTATGTACACCTCAGGGAATTCTCGAGCATCGTTGGAGTTTTGTACCTGTGGGAAGGGGGTAGTCAAGTGCAGTAATTGTGATAAGGACATCCCTCACAGAGACTAACAAGAATCTGGTACAACACCACTTCAGCTTCAAAACCATCAGATAACGAAAACTATAACAGTAAACTTTATTCACCCAGCTCAGAAATAATATTATATAATATTTGGCATACATTTTGTAAAAAATATACTTTGCATTTTTTGCAGCGTTATATCACATGAAAGAAGTCATCCATTTTTTAAGTTCCAAGATCGACATTATTTTTTTTTAAAAAATACTCTTGCTCTACTTGTTCTTCTTTGTTCAATAAAAATAATTCAAATTTAGATGCTCGCAATTAAGACAGTACGACAAAGTTGGTTTTAGTTTTAGTTATTTATTTATTTACTTTTTTTATTATTATTATTATTATTATTTTGAGTAAATACAGCGTGTGACATGAAAAATGAAAAAAAAAAAAAAGATGTCAGATTCCGTTATGAAATTTATGTTATATAAATGTATATCAGTAAGCTTGGCTGATTCTTTGATTCTTTGGAAGTTTTGGGAGATGGTTGGGGGAGGGGGGGGGGCAGTATGACACAAATAGACCTCAATGGATGATGAGTGTCTGTTAATAGTTCATCCAGTAGAAAGCTGATAATCTTGTTGATGTGGTCCTTTAAGGATGGGTTTTTTTTTTTTTTTTCAAATAGAAATTTAAAATGACCTAGATCTATCTGACTGCTATGAGTCATCTAGATTTGTTTTCTCTTTTTTTTTTTTCTGGAAATGTTAACTCGTTCGTAGCAAAAGCAACAGTAATATAATAATAAATAATAATAATAGTAATAACGATGATAAAAATAAAAGGTAAAAAAAAAATTTTTTTAAAAATAAGTGCAGACTTCTTGGCAATTTATGCTGATGTAATTTAGAATAGAATTTTTTTTGAAAATATAAGTGAAACATATCTTTTTCTTTCAGCTCAAATGTTAGTTATTCCAGCTCATCAAATTAAATTTACAGAACCGCAAAATTTGAACGGTACATAAGCATACACATAATTGTAACGGTAAATATAAATGTTGGCGAGTAAGCTTATAACTAATGGACAACCATGCACTACACACATGTGATGTCCGTAATGTGAGTACACGTCGTGGCAGATATCATTGACCATTAACCTTTTATGGAGCTAACGTTTTATGGAGCGTGTATCAGGTTTATGTTAATCTTGCAAACGGCATCGAATGAACGTCTCATAATGTTAATATTCCAATTATTTTTTTTTTTTTCATCTTGCAAATGTCATCAAATGTCGCAGGGTGTCTATAAAGTCTGGACACAAAGATTTTTTTTTTCTTTCAATAAACAAGTAAGAAAAATATTTACTGATTCATTGTGGGGTTAATACAATAGACTCAGATTTATCTTGTGCGTCAACAATAACCTGCCTATCTCATGCCCTCTTGCCCTTTCTATCTTCCTTAACATCAGCCTTTCCCACCCTTCAGTATTGTCAGTCCGTCACCAATAGGTTTCCTTTATCGGGAGGTAAACAAAGCCAGCTCTCTAATCGTGTTTAAACAAGTTCCTAAAACCACTCTTTAGCGCGGTGAACGTTACATATCTGTGGCATCTATCTTAAAAAGGTGTTTCATGTTCCCGCCTCCCCCCCCCCCACCCCAACCGCCCCTTTCTCCTCGAAATCCTCTTCCTGGTTTTCGCTTGATGCCGAGCTACCGTACCTTTCCAAAGCCCTATTTCGCCGTGATCCTAAGGTGAGAAGAGAAGATCTAGACTCGGGGTGATAATATGGCTCATGAGTTAAAATGAGGGGGCGGGGGGGGATATGAGCAGTGTGGGTTCGAGTGTGAAGGAAAGAGGGACGGAAAGAAAAATGAGGACTTCGAAGGGAGGACGAAGGAGAGAAAGTTAGATGTAGCACTGAATGCAGTAAATGAAATGGGAGGGGGGAGGGGGGGGATGAAAGAAAAGGAAGATGATCTAGACAACACAAAGACAAAACGGAGTGGAGGAAAAGGCATAAGAATCTTAACGACTGAAACAAAGTGTTCCCGAGTCGCATTACGTTCTATCTATACGTCTTTCAACCTCCTGATGGAGGTTATCTCGATATTCCAGAGGGGAATGAGAAAAAAGCAATGTGGATAATCGAAGAAATGTGTTCCTATATAAAGATAAAATGAGAGGAAAGAAAAGAACCATGGACAAAACGGATATGGGAACGGGAAAGGGGGGAGGGGGGGTGAAAGAATAGAAAGAAGGAAATGAAGAAGGGAGGAGGGCAGGAAGAAGGAGAAATATTCTACAAAGTTACAAAGTCAACGTGGGAAGGGAACAGGCGAAAAACAAACAACAACAAACAAACAGAGGGCTGTAGGTGAGAGCGTACAGGAAGGAAGGAAGGAAAGAGGGGGCCGGGAGGAAGATCTGAAGTGTATCGACACCCACAGCGCTGATAAAATTGGATCTGAAGTCGCTTGAAACACAAGGTGGTCGAGGTGATTGATGCTTATCCGAAACCTGTCTTCATCCTGCAGGCACAAACGCTTGCATGCTTGCCTTGATTACGATTATGTTTTCTTTTTAACTTGTTACAGACTCGAGCAAATAGTGTCTAATTTGAAGACATCACACCTCGTGGTCTGTCATTCACAGCTTCAGGCGGTTTGTTTGAGTCTTTGATCCTCGTTTCTACTTTTTGGTTTGTCTTTTTTTAGTGTCTAGACTTCCTCCTGACAAACACATTGTTTGACAGCGTGTTATTTTTAACTGCTATAAAAACGTGTTGCATGTTCTTTCGGCTCCAACAGAAAAAAGTTCAGTATTGTCTCACTAACATGACAGAGCGATATTTAAGATGAAAGACTTGAAAATAGACGCTTGGAAAACAATGTCAAAAAATGGTATGACGCAATACGAAATATCTATGGGATTAAACAAATCAAGATACCCTGGATTTTAAGATTAAATAGATGGTTAAATACAGGCATAGATAGATAGATAGATAGATAGATAGATAGATAGATAGATAGATAGATAGATAGATAGATAGATAGATAGATAGATGCAGAGTAATAGAAAAAGAAGCAGACAGATAAACAGACATTTATGGTTTTTATAAGCTTTTCAACCACCTGTAGTGGTGGCTATCTCAGCTGTCCACAACCGTGGTAAAAAAATAAGATAACACTATTGTGTTATGTGATAGTCTTACTTCAAGCATAAAAACAGATCAAACGACGTTAAAGAAGAGAAATAATGTCAGAAAAAATGCGAGTGAAAACCTAGAGAGAGAGAGAGAGAGATAGACAGAATGAGATAGAGACAAAGAAGAGAGAACTCCATGAACTCTTCAGATACATCCTAATTAGTTGAACATCATTTATTTTAATGCCGAACTTCATCAAGTAAAGGCTGAGAATTCTGATCTAATAAAACACAAAATGAAGGTTTAAAAAAAAAATAAATCATTTTCTCATTACCTTATATATTACAGTATAAAATGGCATGTCGTCTTGTTTTCTTCCTCTCCTTTCAGAGTCGTAAAACAGGAAATAATATACACAAAAGAACTTCATTCTCTGAAGGATAATAGCGCTGATGAAAGTGACTTTGCGATTTCAGCTAATCAGGAGATGGCTTGCCAAAAAAGATAACGGGCTGACTCCCTGACAGAGAAGAATTTTTGCCGTCATTACACCCAGGCAGATAGGAAAGAAAATGATCTCGGAGTGCGGTTAGTTGATGCTATCTATCAGCAGGGCAAAAAATATATACAATACAACAGAAACAGATTCTGAAACCACGAGAGAACTGACACAACACTGTGGCAATCACTTCATGATCAGAAACAGTGCGGATTTGCAGGAGTATGCAGCTTCTTAAATGTATAACTATCATACAGGAAAGGTGTGGGAAGGGTGGACAATGAAGGAAAAGTTCAAGAAAGGAAGAACTATACGATAGATAGATAGATAGATAGATAGATAGATAGATAGATAGATAGATAGATAGATAGATAGATAGATAGATAG
>JBCAUA010091492.1:0-10490 GCA_038406235.1 Peronia verruculata
TGGAAAGAATGTAGTTTGGATTCTGCGAAAAACGACAGCGCTGCTCCTCACTGCCGCGCGCAGAAGGACAGCTTTGTCTATGTGATACGCAACGCTTTTCTTTATGGAATTCTTTTAATTTAACCGCCTCGGGCAGTGCACTGCAGCGGACAGCGGCGAACAGCTTTCTCTCTGTGGTCCCCATAGATTACAGTATTGCACCAGGAACAGTTTGGGATTTGGATATAAGGACAAATAATCGCAAACAGAAGTGACATGTTCGTGTACCCTGCCTTGGTGTAGTGGATGCTTTTTAAAGTTTTCATTCATGCACAGCACAGACAGCTCATCCACTTTACCACCTATGCCATTTACCACTGATTCCTCTCCATTGCTCTTATAGTTTGGTATTACATGTTTATCATATGTTTTAAACTATTTTTTTTCTATTGTTCACCAATATTTGACATTTTTAAGATTTTTTGCACATAATAAACGATGTGTAGCCTTCTGTAGTATGCAGTTGTATTTGGTTTACATCCTTAGGTATCAAATTTTAAAGAAAGATAAAAGCGATGGTTACAGAATGAAAATGAAATACATGTAATGAACTGAGAAAATGTTGATAAGATATGACTTTGTGGTGAATACAATATCATTTGCACAGCAGAATACATGTAGAGATACTTACGGTCATTTAACTAAAGTCGACTTACAACCAGATCGACCTACGGACCAAGTCGTAACCAAACGCGGTCGAGTCAACGACTACCCATACTGACATCAAGAAAGACAATTCAAATTGCGAGATACCTGTTTTCATTTGACAGGTGATTATTCTGATTGACAGGTGATTGTTCTCTGATTGACAGGAGTTGTCCTTTGAATTTTATTATGTTAGAGGCCAGATAATGTTGATTGTTTCTGGTGATTTGAAATATTTTACGAGGGTGACAGCAATATACATGTATATTTACAATGTTCATGTAGATTTTGCCAGTTGTTCATATTGTGATTTCTTAGGTGAACTTTTCCACCCCTTGTCCTTTTCTAGCTTCTCTCAGTCACATCTTCAATGCCAGTGGTATGGCAAAGACTCGGTTAAAGATGTACTGCTTTGAGGGCCAATCAGGCATCTTGGTTCAGACTAAACAACATGTTTTTTTTTTTTTTTAATCATAATAAGTTACCTTATTGCTTATTTTTTTTGAGACTTGTTTTCTAAGCGAACTTTGTTTTCACTGTCAAGACCACAGAAAAAAAGGCATCTCTACACAGAACTTTGTACTTGACTGTTATATCTTAATATGTTATTATTATGTATAACTACTACAAATTAATCTTTTTTTTTCTCTCTCTCTCTCTCTCAATGATGGATTCACCATCAGGGCAAATCTATGGAGTGGAAAGATTCACATGTAGTTTTGCTTTCTACACCTATCATTGGCTGATCAGCACGTATGGTGCAGTATAATTATGTATCCTGGCTATCTGGTAGAAAACCGTCCACGGCCAGTCTGATTGAACATTGAATTTTTCATGAGTTCTATTTCTGTTTGGACATCTGCACTCAAATACAGTGTTTATACTTGGGTGTTCAATGTCAGTTTGTCTATCAGGTGTTACCAAAATGATGACTATTGGTATTTCCCATTTTGTGTTGAGAGGCGTCATTTTGATTTGTCATTCAACTTTTCACTATAATAATTTTAGTTTTCTTCCTATCCTCATCATCAACAGGTGATTTTTTTTTTGCAAAGATCTCTATCATTACAAGATATAAATTCATGCTGTGAAGACATTGTTTCTTCAGAATTAAAACCCAGACTTTTAAAAGAAATGCACATGTAGTAAGATGTGACATTTTTTTTTAAAACCAAATCTCTGATATTTCAGTTTTGTTGTTGCTGTTTTTGGAAGTGCCCTTTGGTTTGAATGAGACTAGAAAGAAAGTGCTGCTTCAGCATTATAATGTAAAATGATTCTGCTTAACAAATACAGTTTATAAATAGTGAGTCTCACATATTCTGGTCATCATCTTTAATTTTTTTAGTAAAAATTGAGACGTGACCCAATGAAATCAGGTGCTCGTCAAACTGAGCGACCAGGAAAATCACGTTTTTCAACAGCAATGAATTTTTAACGCAATTTATTTTTCTTTACACAGAACCCTTCTAATTATCAATCTAAAAATTCACTTCTGGGTTAAATTTGCTGAAATAGATTGGGTAAAAGCCCAAAAATTGCACTTTAATGGCATGGCCTAATGAGGATTAATATAAATAAGGATTAACAAAAGTGATGGCCAATTTCTCACTAAATTCAGCTGCTGCAGCAAGGGGTCAACCCTAATGTCTTTAATTGTCAAAATCTCGACTTCTACTTAAGACAGAACAAAACATTTTTGACAAAAAGAAAGAGATAACAATAACTCCATATGTTCAAAATTTGAGGAGAGCCTGATTTCCCGGTGTCATATCTCAATTGTTCCTCTTGCAGCAGGACAAATGCTCGTCGGTTCCATTTTCATCATGTTTACTATCTGACATACATTTTGGTTAAGATAATTTTGATTACCTAACAATCTGAATATTTTAAATTTGTCATGATTTTATTGAAAGCTGAATAAGATCTAAAGTTTTGTTTGGCTGAGTACAATTAAAACCAGTTCATTCTTAGCTGAATCAAACACATCAAGTCTTGTTGTATTAGTAAAAGTACATCATTCAGTCCTTTATTCTCATGAACCAGAGTGTGTAGCTTGATGTGACATAAAATCAACAGTGCAATCTCCACATACAAGGTTATGAACATGTGAATGGGATGAGATGATTACACATAAGGTTCTCATGGTATTTTACAACCACCCTTTTTTATGTGATTGAAGACATCAGCAAAAATTCAATGGGCAAACAGCCTTAGCTGACTTTCACCCAGCAAAATGTTATTGGTAACCTCTTAATGTCAGTTTTCAGCCTAGATCTATGACAAGTTTTATTCTTTGATCATTGGCATCAGGAAGAAATCAGTCATTACATCACATTTACATGGGAACAGTTAAGAACAAAAATGTACCAGTATTTCAAATTGTGAACTACATTTCTAAATCTAGATAGAAGAGGAGTTCTCTGAAGTTTTAGTGATCTTTGCTGTATTGTTTGATTTGCCTCATTCAACCAGTCCTGTTTTGGTGCATAGATAATTTTATCATGCCACAATTTTTTTTTTTCTTCATGTGACATACATGTATTCTGTTTCACACCGAAGCTGAAATAATTTAAAAAAAAAAAAGTTCAGGTCTGAACACTCCCGATGTTGTCTTTCAGAAACATTGGCATAGATCTGTCAGCTTTGTACAATAAGTTATAGTGACCACCACTTGTAGGAACCAGCAAAGTTATGCAATGCACATTAATTCCCATACAATGCACACCAAACAAATACATGATGAATCATCAGCACATATTTTAGGAGAAGGTGAAGTGGGCACTGCAAGCAGATCATGCGATTACAGAGCTGGCAAATCTTTCCAAACAAAAAAAACTCCAACCATGGTGAGCAGACACGCCGGCAGGAACTCTCATTCACAAGAGACTAAAACATGAAAACTATAGTAATGTAACTATATCAAAAAAATTCAAAGGATGAAAGGCTGTTTACAAAATAATCTATGTAGAACACAACTAATAATTAATAGACCTACTAAGAGAAAATGGATAATGCACAGCCAGTGCTATGCCTGCACACGCGCTCTGCTCCTGATTTCCTGCATTCACAAAATTAATACACATTCTGGAGTTTGCCAACTTTTAACCTTTGATTAATTCATGTATGCGTAAGGGCTTTTGCCCACTAGCGAAAACCAGAATACGTATTCTCTATGGCAAATACAGATTTCCGAACTCTGGGTAAAAAACGTACTAAATACGTTTTTTCCATACTGGTTGGCAGCTATGTAATTATTTTTAATACCATGACTGCTATTTCTCAGAACAACCAGTCAGTTCACCCAAAGTTTCTTGGCAACATCATAACATAACATAAAATCAGGCAAGCAGAGTAAAGTGGAAGGAATATTAGGTCTAATAGACTTTTCTTGGCAATTCATAAAATACAACACTTGACCCTGACTATCATGACAAACAATTTGTGTCTATAAAGAACTGATATCTAACAACAACGTTACTAGTACAAATTTCTTGAGAACTCAATGAATGTTTACTTGGTTAGTCATGTGTAAGGATATTGAAAGTAGGAAGCTGAAGTTTATCTCTGACTGGTTCAATTCATGTGTTGGACTTGAGTTGTCAAGGTGCAGTAGTGGGCTGTTCATGCCATCATTTTTCACAAGTAAAAACTTTACAGCGGCTTACAAACAAAAGAAATGTACAACAAGAATCCATTTCCTTTTTCCATGCATTGAAAAAAACAAAGATTCATTTCTATCATTATTTCACATTAAATCTGCAACAAAAACATAAAAACAAAACAAACGCACCACAAATGGTACTGGTACAGAATCTACAGGGATGTCAAACCGTTTTCACAAAAAAGTCGGAAATTTTCATCTGACACCCCCCCCCCCCCCCTCACGGCACTATCCGGTTACGTAAGAGCAAGACACTAAAAACTCTAGGGTGTTCATGTTTGCTAGAAGTTGTCATTGTTTTGAGTGAAGTTTTGCAAGTCTTCACAAGATCCTGGGATGGGCCTATAAAATTAAACAACAAGTGGAAATTCCAAGAACTAAAAAGCTCCCACAGGCAGTGATGTCATCATAATCATCAAGCATTAATGCATTTTGTCGTGTGTGAGAAATTTAGCGCTACAAATTTCGATTTTGATCTTCAAACAGCTGCCGAACCACAGTCCAACTATCATACGAGATATCTATGAGGATAACTCTTTTGTACTTCCGGTTCATTGTCGTCATTGTGCGAAATTCATATCGCAAACTATTATGAAACCGCAATTGTCTCGTGGATTTAGTAAAAGACCACATTTGATCGACCAAAAGTAGGAAGGTCGACAACGACCAAAAAGTCAGAATTCCAACTAAAGTCGGAAGTTTGACATCCCTGCTGAAGGTTTTATTAGCTCCCACTTCGCTAAATTGTCATCATGATAATCACTGCTCCAAATCCATAGACCCTCAAACAAAACAGAAATTTGATCTAACAAGGCAATGAGAAATACCATACTCAAAGATGAAATCCTCTTGCAACAGAACAACAGAACTCAAAAAGCCGCAACGTCCAATCAAGACCTATCCAGTGATCTGAACTCTCAATCAAAAGAAATGATGATGATGACTGAGGGAGGGGGGGGGGGGAGCGCAATATCAAAGACATGTAGTCTCTTTACTTTTTTCTATCATATTTAATCAATCTTGACTCTCCTAACTCCACAACTTTCCCACTGACCCAGTGATCAAACTATCCGAAGCTGAACTGAGCTGTAACTATCACAAGAGAAAGCCAAAGCAGCTTAAGTTAAGTAACAGTTTACATATAAGATAGCTTTCTTGTTCTCTCGCCTTGTGCCATCATTAGGCCACTTGAACCTTTGCAGTCAGTGTGATTTGCACTTTGTCATACCAAAACCCAGGCACAGTCACTGAACACCTCCAGGCTAAGTACTATCGTTGACAAGTTTTGCCCGTGGGTGCCAAACAGTGCTATAGCCCTGAGGCTAGTTAGCAGTTATAAAGCTCAAATCAGAGGTAAGGAAAAGTATCAAGAACATATTTACAACTAAGTTCATGAACAGTTCACATCAAATATAAGGTAATATGAACAGACAAAATGCTAAACAAGGTCAGAGACTCATCTCCTGGAAGCACCACGTCGAGTGTTTCTGCGTGCGGCAGCCCTGGGTCTTGGCGCAGATTGTGGTGTCAACGGAGTCCCTGGTGTTCCACCTGGGGACGAAAATAAATTTAAAAAAAAAAAAAAAGAAAAGAAAAAATGTCAGGATTTTTGTGGCATCCAGAAAACTTTAGGAAAAAAAATGCAACTAATCAATTATGAATAGAGCATCACATATACAATAAACCTCGAATTCAACGAGCTCGGATCCAATGAGACCTCGCATCCAACGAGGTATTTTTAAATCCCCGTTTTATTTCTTATGAACTGTTAGAAAAATAAATCGGATCCAACGAGCACCAAAATAGTCAGCCTCGGCTCTAACGGGCACGACCATGGCGGGTTGAATCACTTTTCCCCCCTTTCTTTATTTGGGTTGCATCACAACAGGGGCCCGCAAATTTGCGAGGCGGTGCCTGGGGTGCACATGCCAATCGCTCGTCGCTCGCAGGCACAGTGGTGAGGTCTGTTCATTGTGGGCTTAGTCATTATCCTGGTGGGTGGGTGCACCGAGTGTCAGTCACTTCCCCCCCCTCCCCCCACACACACAATAGCTGCTCAGTCCAGTAGGCCTTTCGTCATCAATAACTACACACTAAGTCGTATGTGTGGTTCTTTTGTCTTTTGTTCATCACTGCTTCAAGTCAATGGTCTTTTTTTTTTTTTTTTTCACATCTCGCCTTTTCATCATGCAGTCTCCTCCGTCAAGCAAGTGAAAATGTCTATCATTTGAAGCAATGCTTAAATAATTGAGGAAGTGGAGAAAGGAGAGTGCAGTGCAGATACATCGCAAAAACAACATTGTACAGTAGACCTCGAATCCAACGAACTCGGACTCAAAGAACACCTTGCATTCAACGAACAGAGAAAAGTCCCGTTTTTTTTTTTTTCCCTTCATTGACTTCATTAAAAATGTCTTTTACCGAACGAACTGATCTCAGACCCACCCTCGGTTTCAACGAACCTGAAGTGTAGGCAAGCTCACAATAAACTGCATGTCTACTTAGAAATCTAGTTGAAATTCGAAATTCAAAAAGTCTGCTGACAAGAAATAAATAAGTGTACCGTAGGCTATATTATGCCATGTAATAGGGGTAGGACAAGGTGTGGACACGCAAGGAGAAATGATGAACACAGAGAGAGGGGAGGGGGAAGGGGTGGCAGCCAGTGACCAGCCGACATGTGGGAGAACATGATAAGGGATCAAAGAGACAAAGCTGCCGGAAAGTGGATGGTGGGAAGGGTAATGAGTGGTTGTATAGACAAGCCATGCGTCTGGTTGTGGTACTTAGGCACACAGTCGAGCATCTCTGACCACCTTTGCCCCTCACCATCTCTGACAGAAAGCATGGATCTCATGTAACTTAAAGGCTTGTTGAGCAAGCGCGATTTTTCCATGAAGATTTGTGTACTTTGTAAGCGTGTCAATGTGGCTAGGTTATGCTTGCACCATATATTATGGGCTATCGGAATTGGTCAAGATTGAAAAGGTCAGGGAGGCAGAGGGAAGGTTGTGAGTTGTGGATAGAGGGGGGATTGACCTGTGTAGAATTAAACACAGCGCGAGTGAGAAGATTGTAGCATAGATCTAACGAACGAATTTTAAAAATGAACGAACTAGTTCATTGAGTCTGAAGTAGGTCTACTGTATCCAGCGCGTTAGGGACACATATGCTCCCCTCGCATTCAACATCTCGGATCCAACGAGGATAACTAGTCAGTCCCAACGATCTCGTTCGATCCGAGGTCCACTGTACTTTCTCTACTAGCCAATGTTCATCTGGAGTCGCTCACACAAAATGGCACCACACATTTATGAGGGAAAATTAAACAAAATTTTCCCTCTCTCAGGTCAATTGATAAACCATTGTGGGAAGTTCAGTGCCACGATGCTGTTGGCATTCTAATAAAGGCCAGAATCCTGCACTAAAATGGGAATGTAGCAGTTTCAACTGTTACTCAATTTGTTGTTGTTTTTCTGTGTTTTTTTTTTTTTTCCTTTTTATATTGAGATTTACGAACAGCTGAATTTTAAAAAATATGGAAAAATGCACAAAGAAAAATTGTAGAAAAAATTTAATGATAAGAAGAGAATGTCACGTAAACAAGAGCAGTTCTAGATTTGAACTTTATGTTGGGTTCTCTCTCTCTCTTTCCCTTACCATATTCATATCAACACCAATTCAGCACCAATTTAAATAAAATTTTACACAAACTTAAAAAGTCATCATAATGTGTCAGTTCAATTATTAAAAAATGCATTTTGTTCTCTATTTTTAAATTTAGAAATTGTAAAATTAAATCGCGATTATCTCAGAACAGCATTTTTTGGAAAAAAGGCGTTTTGTCAAATCATGTCAGTATTGTTTTCGCAGCCTTTACTGCAGTTATGTGGCAAGATAATATTGTATTGTTGTAGTGTAGACCAACACAGAAAGTGTACAATAGGGGATCGCTTTACGAATGCAAACACACTGCAAACTTGCCAACATAGCATGTGTCATACATGAGTACATGA
This sequence comes from Peronia verruculata, assembly GCA_038406235.1. NCBI lineage: Eukaryota > Metazoa > Mollusca > Gastropoda > Systellommatophora > Onchidiidae > Peronia > Peronia verruculata. The sequence goes on from JBCAUA010091492.1 coordinate 8,365, forward strand.
TTATGTATCATGTCTTACATGAATGATCAGCTGGTCTATTACAAATACCACAATCGGCTACGTAACAATGAAATATAATGTTGTCTTGTAGGTTGACAAAGGAAATGTACTGCAAGAGGACCAATCACAAGATGGACAGTTGCATGTAGGCAGTAGACTGACATTGGCAGTTTCCTGCTAAGTAAAACGATTGTTCTAGATCAGGTGATAAAAATCTGCCATGTTCACAGAGATAGTCTTGCTATTGAAGATGTTACTGAAGTAATTTCATATACAGCATATTATTACTGGTCTGATAAATGCTCACAACTTTCATGACCTGAAATTTGCAGGAGAGACAAAAAAATCTGTTTTTACCTAGTATTTCATTATTACTATGAGGTTTTATTTTATCTATAACAGGAGACTTAAAATGAAAAAGGTATAATTTTGAAGTTATGAGGTTTTATCAGAACAGTAACAATATATAGCAAGAAAAACGGATTTTAAATTTTGTTGCTATTTTAAATTTTTCATTGTTCTGTTGTTGTAAAACATGAAGTTTCATTATATTACAAATGGTTGCCTAAATTCTCTTGCCCATAAACAAAAATGGGATGGGTCATGTGATAACTGTCTCCTCCAATGGTGACTGAATGCCTACTGTCCTCCACAGTCCAAGTCAGCTCTGAGATATGCCTCATGCTTCCCTGGCTTGCTTCCAGGCCCATGTCACAGCTCACTCTCTCAGCCACATACTGCCCAATCCCAAGGGAGGCTGACACACCAGTGGATCTTATACCTCCGACTGTGATCCAACCTCTGGGGAGAGAAGAAAATAAACACATTTTCCTTTTTCTCACATTTCAACAGTAACCCAATGTCTGAAAAGAAAAGTAAATAACCAGATCACTTTATCTATTATCCTCAACAGTTATCTAATCTTGGAAGAAATCAAAAAAGTGAACACACAAGCAAAATGCAAAATGTCTTGGCAATTTTAACTGTGAATGTTTCCAGTCTTCAAAATTTTCAAGTCTTGGGATCTCTCCCATAATCTTTCCACTAATTCTTCAATTATATTGTATTTTAGTTGACACAATACACTCATATGTTAGCAGGCTTCATTTAGAAGAAATCAGAAGAGCAAGAACTATTATGTGACATTTATGTCCCTGTTTGAATTTCTATGTTCTTAATAATGCTGAACCATGGCCATTGTCTATTTTTGGTATAGAGACAGTCTGTAATGTGGAAACCAGTCATTTTATTCTTTGTTCAGCTTTTGAAAGACGAAAAAATCAACTTGCAAAAAAAATCAATAAACCTTTTTTTTTTTTTTATATTTCTTGCTCTCCATACTGACACAATTCCTGTTTTGTCAATCATAAAAATATTAACTCACAGTTCTGGATAAGTTTGAATCTGATAATCTTTGAACTCGGTTGCTGGTCTTACACCCATGTATTGTCCTGTGGGTGAAAAGTTGCTGAGCTTTGGTATCAACCATTTTGCTTTGTATATAAGGTCTGTGTGAACTTTGGGATCACAGGGAGGTCTTGTGCGTTCAGGAACATCAGTGGCTGTAGGACCAACCAGCAGGTTATCGTACACTGAGGGAGGTAAGGAAAATTTGCAGGACAACACAGTCGAATCAGCTGAAACAAATTTGCTGGGGCCAACCTAATGGGTTTGATTAAAGAGAGTTCATCTTCAAGTTTTAACAGGAAAAGGGGTGGGGACAATTCTCAAATGACTATTGAGGCACTATTTCAATCATTTTATTACAGAATTATCTCCTTTTATACAGATATCGCGCTATGGCGCCCAGACTCTGCATTTGTCTTAAATTCAAGAAGTATAATTGGACTGCTAGCCCTAATAAGGGCTGTGTTGAAAGCAAAAGTAACATAAAGAAAAGTAGAGATAGAGAAGTGTTAGCTTTAGCCTGAAAAGAACTAATGATAAGAAGATTTTAGCCCTGAAAAGGACTCTTAATGCTTTAGTACTAGAAAGGGCAGCTGAGTAAGTTATACCCCTGAAAAGAGCTATTAATAAAATTTTACTCTGAAAATACAGTGGAAACCTGATATAACAGGATTGCTGGGACCAAGGGAAAAGTCCTGTTATAAGCGGATCCTGTTATA
>JBCAUA010091503.1:0-10490 GCA_038406235.1 Peronia verruculata
ATAGATAGATAGATAGATAGATAGATAGATAGATAGATAGATAGATAGATAGATAGATAGATAGACAGACAGACAAGAAAACATGACTCTCCTGTAGGCTGAGCTGAGCAAGACGTCAAGCCTGACTGACATAATATCTCCCTGTAACACTGTAACGCTACATTGTCAGGTTCGTTACCTGTCAGACTCTTGGGTGGTTGTCAATATGCAGAAGTAGGTCTACCAGAACCTGCCTTTTTGTCCTTCTCTTTTTTCTGCTCCTGATCATCTTCTTCTTCTTTTCCTTCTTGGAAGTATCGCCGTGATTCAACTCAGGATCGAACTGTCCAAAACCACCCTATTTCTCAGAGAGCTGGGCCGATTCAAGTACCCAGACCTGCCGGTCTTTGATTTGTTATATCATACACCATCGAGAACGTAAGAACTGTCAATCTATGTCATATCTACGTATGTTCGCCGTTACAGAGCTCAGTGTGTTGTTCGAGTGATATTCCTACCTGGTATGCATTATTCTCCCATATATTATAGAGACAGGTCTTATTTCATTGAGAGATCCAGGACCTATTCATGAATGGGGTAGGGGAACTCTGCTCAGAAAACGTGAATGATTTTTTTTTTTTTCGTAATCTCATTTTTGAGATTGCAAGTCTTTATTGAAAACTTGGAAGAAAAGTAATGATGAGATTATTATAAGCGTTTATTTTCATCTGAATTATTCATTTTAGTTTAAAGATTAGCTTCCTTAAAGAGTAAAACCAAAGATTATCTCATATTATGAGATCGTCACCTGTAATTTGAATCCATCTAGGTCATTGTCCAGTGTTCCACTAAAGCCAGTGTCTTTGTCTTTGTTTAACAGCATAATTCCGTTAATGATGTCCTTCATGCTCGGAGAGGTTTGGTGTTTATCTGTGGGAATGAGAGAAGGAGACGGGATAAATAAAAAGATAAACTGACGAACGGAGATAAATATTGTATGGCCTGTTATTTCAATATCATTAGGGGGGGGGGGGGAGGGGACACCAGAGAGTAATATTCCAAGTTCTCTTTTTGAAAACACGCGACTTTATAAGTTTACGTCATTGGTTTACAGTCTGATAACAGCGAGTTCAGGGTCAAGGACAGGCTAAGAATAGGATCAAGTGTCAGAGCATGTAAAGATTTAGATCGAATCCATTGTCAATGAAATCTCAAGAACAAAATGTATTTCAATACCATGTTACACTTTTTTAGCCAAGGTTTAGACAACAATTATGAAAACAACAAGTAATTTTAAAAAAATAGCGACAGAGTAACACTAGAAATATAAGGTGCAAGTTTTCAATTGTGAAACTGAAGTAATTTGATAATTCTATCATGCCATGCTCTAAGGGAAAAACAGTTACAAATCATCGAGATGTGGACATCCATCAGTCCTGGAAGACTATGGAGTTGCGCTCTGGGCGTTTCTCTGGGTAAGCGTCTGGTGTGACTGGCCAGTCCAATGCGGGAGTGGCAATCTCTGTAGCAGAAGGCACAGGTGAAGTCTGACGCTGGTCTGTCTGCCTGGGCTGCAGCATTTCTTACCTCCCCTTTGTCTCGTGCTTCTTAGCAAGTGTCTCTTCAAAGTTGGAGAGACCTTTCTGTATAGTCTCCAGGCTGACTGTTCGAGGGCTGTTGCTTCCCAGTTGTTTCGATCGATGGTCAGATCTTTTAGGTCCTCTTGCACACTTATGTCTTTGAATCTCAGTTGTGGTCCATTTGTAAACCGACATAGCTTTTCATTTTCATTCTGTGATCTTCACCTGCCAATACCCGATGGCTACATACCTGCCAATACCCGATGTGCGCCGATTTTCGCCCCAATGCCGACAGGTGGAAGGATTGGTTTAGCCCAGAATTTGGCCTGGTACCCATTGTCTTGACTGACAAGCTGTTGACAGGGCGGTATCGACAGGCACGAAGCCAGGTCTGAGGATATCACAACAGGGCAGGGGGCCAGGGATCTTCAGACCCGGCTCTCGCGGTCTCAGCTACAGAACTCGCCGTGTGGTTTCCATCAGCCGCGGTGAGAGCAACAGATCCGTCAGGCCACTTGTGCACTCACGCGCTGTCTCGAGAAAGCTCGCACGTTTTTCACTCTGCTTTCAACAGATCGGTTTCGCATGCTTGTCTTTTAGTTTGTTTGTGTGTTTGTTTGTTTGTTTGTGTGTTTGTTTGTTTGTTCTTACCTCATATGATCATGCTCAGTTGACTGTCCTTCATTTTCTTTATATCACTTATAGAGAACGGCATTCGTCAAGAGATACTATATTGTACCTTGGGACGATTCGAAATTTAAAGATTCACATCGCTTGATCTGATTTGGCCATTTTTTTTTTCATTACCTTTTTTTTTTTTTGTAAACAGTTAAAGAAATAGAACACCAGGAGGTGGTATTGCAGGCAAGATAGCATGTCCATTGCCACAACACAATGCCTTTTTTCTGTTTTTCATCGACTTTTTCTTTGTTGCCCTGATGAATAACCAGGTTGGTTCGTGCATGTGGCTAGTACATGTACCACCAGCCCTATTCCATTTCTAATTCATCAAGTTCTTCAAATTGTTATTTGCTTCTTTTCATACTAGAAGAGAATCCACGGGCGTCTTGGGAGATTTTGTAAATATAAGTCCCGCTGATGCTGCCCTGCGACTCAGTGTCTGTCAATCGTGCACACCTCGATGTTGATATTTTGGGTGATTAAACTGAATGTTACCCAAAGAAAACGTGTCTGGTGTTTTGAACGCGTCATTCTATCGAACGCACAATTCGGATCAAAAACTCTGGCGAGTTTGCTATTCAATTATTATCGTCTCTTGGGAATAACGTCCAACGTGGTAAAAGTTTTTTTTTTTTTTTTCGGATTTATGTAAGCAGAAAACAGTCTTTATGCAACAATGTTACGTGCCAAATTTCAAATAGAAACAACTAGTAGTTTTCCAGTCCATAAACCTTTTGCGGGTTTGTTGCAGATTTATATATATATTTTTTTTTTTTTGGTCAAATAGTTGCCGGTGGGCAGTCGTTTTACATTTTAAGATATTTTTATATGATATTTTGACTATCGCGATACGAATTCTCATCAGGTCCTGGTGCCAGTTTGTGTGTCTTCCACCCACCTCTTATGTGATCATCGCCATCATTATCACCACATTCAGAATATGTGTGAGCCATGTTAGCTTAGAGAAACCACAGAGCCATTGCGCCCCCTCCCCCTCCCCGCCCCATTCCTCGATTATAATTATGATAGACCTCAAAATATCTCATTTTGGAATTAAGGGCGGACCAAAAACTTACAAAATTAAAACGGAGGACATTTCTTGAATGAAGGACAATCTCTGCTGGTATTGACTGGCCACTGTTACTTCTCAGTAAGAGGAAAACTACATGAGGCAACTCTACCCCAGATTGTATCAGCCTATTAAGTTGGAAAAAGATTCTCTCTATTCAAATCCGGGTACATGATTAATGAAGACGATTAAGTTTTGTTTTTACTGAACTACTTTTAGCAACAACAACAACGAAAAATGTTGATCCAAATTTCATTGCTTTTTTTTTTTTTTTTACTCGTACAGGATATAAGTTTGCCGAGTGATGTACTTCATGTTAGGATTCCCACCTCCCCCCCCCCCCTCGGGGCCGCGGTCAGATACCCTGTGCAGATTGTTTCCATTTATGTCGATCTATCTCGCTTCCCCCACTACGTGCACGTGTTTCTAGTCAGATTTCTGGAGGGAACAAAATATCTGTGATATGGAAAGTTTGGATATATGGTCTCGTGTGAAAGACAACCGGTAGAACTGATCAACTGATAGTCTTTATCACCACAATGGAGTGGTTGGTTCTGAATATCCTGGAGGCTGGGCCGTGCGACAACTGAAATCGGAAATGTTTCACTGGCTTAGATTTTAGATATTTCCCTCAATGTGCATAGACAGTTACTGATGTTTGTTTGTTTGTTTGTTTGTTTGTTTGTTTGTTTGGTCGGGTTGGGCTTAAAGGCATTCCATGGGAGACATTTCTCAGACGGCGGGTGTTCAACGCCTGCAGGTGGGAGTAAAGCACCTACTTATGTAGCCCGGGCCCTCTCGAGAGGAGAAAGCTACTGCACTGTTTTTCTTGCCATGTTTGACAATTGTTATACCAATGCGTTGCACAATAAAGACCCGTGCGGTATAAATGCGATGCGTGTAGTTCAAGGACCGTCACGTGATCGACAGATTTTCGCTTACGTACTTTACTCTGCGCGTGGCAGGCAGGTCTTGACCAGTGATGAGCATCTAGAGATATACAGACCATATTGTAAACAAAACTATGTGTGGGCGAAGTGTCCTCGGTCATGTGACAAATCTCGAAATACGCCATTGCTAACAACGTGATGTGTCCACAATAGTTCACATTCGACTGACCAAAAACCTGGAAAATCCCCACGGATGTTTGTATCCTCCGGCTAAAAATAGAACACTCACTGGTGTTTGTTATCGCTTCACTACGAGATCCGACAACAATAATGATTGTCGTCGGTCCCGTGCATTTTTTATGCGTCAGTGGTAGTGAACAGTTTAGAGTGTCTGTACCCCCCTACTAAAATTAGACGGAGATTTCCGGCTGCCGTACACTTGTTTGGAACAAATCTATTACCCAGAAATGCAGAATGCCCTATTATATAAGAACAACTCACTATGTTAAGCAAATCACGAGCTCAGGTCTTTGTTGCTTTGTCTCCACTTTTGAGCCATTTGGAGATATATATGTCATATGAAAGAGGGATAGTAAAATAGCATATAATGTAATTATTTCACCGATCACTTGCCAAGACAGGTAGATTTTGAAAATCATTTTGTCCAGTCACCTATGTGCAAAAAAAAAAAAGTTTTATCAAACTGCAAAAAACAGAGGCAGAGCAAGAGAAAACTGAGCTGACGACATGTTCACTACCAGCAAGTGAGGTCTGTGAAAGTTAGAGCAAACTCAGTCACGTCTTTCACCACAGTCGGAGAGGTGGAGAGTTAAAAAACACCTGACAGGAAACAGTTGCAGAGAGCGATGGCCTGGTTAAGGCAGGTACAAGACGTTCTTCTAGCATGTAATCACAACCTTACTCACGTTGAGATCACAAGTGACCCAGGCAGGTCGAGACGTTGTGATCAAGATACGTCCATTCCGTGAGCAGCATGAGGGAGGCGTGTGTGTGTGCGCATGTGGTTATGTGTGTGTGCGTATATGTGTGTATTTGTGTGTGTGTGTCGGTGTGTGTGTGGGGGGGCTTCCTGTGGGTTCCACGGTGCTAACGGTACCGTCACAAAACGCATTAAAACCGTAGAACTTATGTTTCGAGAAAAACCAGAGCTTTTTAATTCCTCTTTCAACACAACACGAGCTCAGCTCTTTATTTGCTCTATCTCCACTTTTGGGCTGTTAGGAGATATAACAATACATATATGAAAGGAGGAAAGTAAGTCTACCATACAGTGTAATTATATTACCAATCACTTGCCCAGACAGGTAGATTTTGAGAATCACAGGTAGATTTTGAGAATCACAGGTAGATTTTGAGAATCACAGGTAGATTTTGAGAATCATTTTGTCCTATCTTCTATGTGCAAAAACAGTTGCTAAACATAAAACATCACTTTTCTCCAAAAGCCTGAAGCGGAGATAGAGCAAATGATGTCTGAATTCACGTTGTGGAGAGTAAAATGCAGCTCCGACAGAACAGAAATGTGGATCAGGTTGTCTCCCCCTACGTCATGGACTGTTTTATATCTGGATAGGCAGGGAAATATCGGACTGGGATGCAGAAAGCGCCTTTTGTCAAGGTGTCTCAGTGAGGTCCGGAACTGCTGATCTTATTTTCATTTCCCCGCCTGGGCGATGTCTTTGCTGAGCTCAGGCGATAAACGTGACCAGGGAAACTTATGTTATTACACCAACCATAACAATAAACATGGATAACATGACCTAGGGTTATTATATACGTCTGTCAGACTGCCAAACAAAATGGCCGCCGGGTTTGTTCACACAGTGCCTTTCCTCTCCCCAACCTGCCCTCACGCCAATCTGAATTTGTTACTTCTGTAAAATGCGTCATAATTAGATACTCAAAACTACGGAAGAACTCACCAAGTGGCAGATATAACTGAATAAGACATTAGTTTTTAAAAGAAAATCTATAGATGTACAAGAACTAAGGTTTAATCACAAACGGAACACCTGAAAAAAACCATGTATATGAAGTGAAATTCAATTTTGAGCAGGATTTCATTTTACACTTGTATAATTATAAATATTGATGAATGACGTCATAGACAAAGTTCATTTGTGACTCGTGGATGTTTGCAAATCTGTCTAAAGTGATTCACAATCGATCCTCAGAAGAAAACAAACAGACAAATAAACAAACGAAGATATATCTGCTTAGACCATCAGGTCCTAGCATTCGTGCACCAGTGATTCCGACTGACCTGAGGCACATATCTCGAAATTCATGATTAGGTCAGCCTATAGCTGACAACGCGGAGATCAATGGTAAACTGTCTGGCAAATTAGACCAACAGCGTGAAAACCAGTCATCTCTAACAGTCAGGCCGACATAACAGAATGTTCAAATTGCATTAAGCTGAAAGTATTATAAGAACAAAACAAAAAAAATGTGGAACAATCACTTGCAGCAAATTCTGAGCCTTTACAAATAAAAGTTTGCTTAGTACAGCCAGCCTTTATTTCCGTTGGTCTATCCGAGTGGATTTGTTTCTACTAAGCAAACGGCAGGAAATCCCCGTTTAATTTTAGTAGGGGGTACAAACACTGCAAACTGTTCACTACCATTGACATAGAAAACCACCCACAATTGCACGGGAGCGGTGACAAGAGTTCTCGGATCTCGTGGTGGAGCGATAACAAATACCAGTAGGTGTTCTATTTTTAGCAACGGGTTACAAGGACTTCATCGAAGATGAACTATTCGACAACTAAGGGCCACAACTGAGTAGAGAGGACATAAAACAAAGTGAGAGAATAAGACCAGCGCTGCTTATCCTTATGCCCGACGCAAAGTTGTGCCATACATAAGGAGATGGTCTCATACAAATCTTACACGATTGATTCTGGAGCGCCAGTTTTTTTCGGGCTATGCAAGTAGGCGTCTCGCATAAGGAGAAGAGGACATTGTCCTTTTCCTGCAGATACTGTCACTGTCACAGACCACGCTTATCAAACATGGGTAGATTCAGACATAAAAGCTATTACAGGAACAAGAGAGGTCATTCAATCTAAGTATTGGTCACTAAAACATCAATGTAGGCTATAACGTTTCAACTGTCGGCATGTAAGTAAAGATTGATAGTGATAATGGAGGGGGGGGGCGCAGTGGCTCTGTGGTTTGGTGTCTGCTAATGGAAAAAACATCTCAGCGGTGAGGCCGGAATCGACTGGCAGGTCCTGCATCGGGGGATGGGTATACACAAAGATAGAAACCTGCATTTCTTCTGTGACTCAAAGGTCCCCTGGCTTCGTGTGGGTAGGGAAGCCGATGCCTAGCCTTCTCGAGTAAGGGCGAATACATTTCGGAGGTCCCGTGTGTATGTCACACACGTGAAAAAAAAAACCCTTCGCAGTTCAATATCCATGAAAAAGTAGGCAGAGTAAGCTGTCCGGGTAAAATTTCTAATTTCCAAATTTCTACCCACGAAAGTTCTCCACAAAAATCAAGACAACTACTTACAGCCGAGATAATCCTACCATCTCAGGATTGAAAGGCTTCAGAAAAAGAAATTGTGGCCGTAGATACAGCTCAAGTCTATTTCCAGCGAGTGCTGAGGGCAGATTAAGGAATGGCAAGAGTCGCCTCTCCTTTTGCTCCGTTTCTCAAATCCCCTGCCTATCTGGACTCTCAAGTGGGCACAAATATTTGTTTCTATTCATGTACCTCACAGATCTTGCCACGTATCCCTCAGCGAATTTGGCACCACCTACTGTAAACCAGCGCACATGTAGGGCTTCAAATTTATAAACACGTATCTTGAGCTCAGGTCTCTGCTGCCCTATCTCCATTTTTCGCATTTTGAGAAAACTGATGTTTTTTGTTCAGCAACTGTTTTTGCACATAGGAGATAGGAGAAAAGGATTTTCAAAATCTACCTGTTTGGGCAAGTGATGGTTCAAATAATTACAGTACATGATAGATTTACTGTCCCTCTTTCATATGACATATATGTCTCCAAATAGCCCAAAAATGGAGATAGGGCAACCTAACAAAGAACTGATCTCGCGATCAACGTAATGCTCTAACTGTTCGACTTTCTAACCATTGATTTTGTCTTTTTCACATAATCTTTGCCCCCAGGAGGACAGCGACCCCAGCAGATACCTCAAGTGGGCGGACGCCTTCCTCATTGTCTACAGTATCACCAACCGACAGACCTTTGACGTGGCCCGTGAATACATGGAGAGTATCTCTCTCTACCTGAAAGGTCAAGGCCGGGAGTGTCCCGTGGCTCTCGTGGGCAACAAAATCGATCTGGAGCGCTACAGGTGAGCACTGCGTGGCGCGCAGAACCAGATAGAACTGTAAGGGTTAACGGTCTAATCCACAGACAAATCGACTAACAACCCACAGGTGCCATCAGCCGAGCGACGCCCCTGGTCGTTTCAAATTGTTGCCGTTAACTTATCAGTTGTGGTTTGGACTTTTTGTTTTGAGCAGGTGGGCTGGCCAAACTTTGGGCAAATAGGAAAACGGTGAAGATTGGAAAATAGTGGTAGTATTTTTACCTGTGGCATTTTGTTGTTTTACCTACATACAACAAATAGATGGTTTGTGGAGAGCGTCATCGTCGTTTTCCTACGACGAGAGGGAGGGGGGTGTTTTACATGTAGCTAAAGGATTTTGATGTTTTCCGTAGGATATTTTGATATCTTACATTCAACATTTTGATGTTTCATCTATAACTTCTTTTTTTTTTTAAATTTATTTATTTATTTATTTATTTAGATATCTGCAGTTATTCCAATGATTTACATACGCAATGTTAATATCCTATTACAACATTTTATTTGCGATTACATTTTTGGTGTGTCACTCACAATTTTTTTTTATTATTGCGTTACCTACATTTTCTTGGTTTTATTTGCCTCCCCCCCCCCCCCCCCAATAGTTTTGGCAGCTGCTACAACCAACTCTAGACAGATAATCCATCATAATTACGTCTGTGCCCAGAGAGCCACTTTCTCCTCAGCTTGTTGAAAAGTCAAGGCAATCGCTCCCCTAACCATTTACTTTACGTTCCTGTCAAAGGCGCTAAGACGTCGGGGAGCTGGCGTTCATTAACATCACTCGAGATTTCTCTAAGTTTCCACATACCGAGACTAACGACTGCGATTATTTCAAGAGGCTTTCTTAGAGGGAAACTTTAGTCTCACTGAGACTTAAGCAATTGGATTAGGATTTGCTTTAGCCCTAATTGTACTTGAAAATGATACGAAGTAAAGATATACGAGAAGGGACAAGATGAAATCTGGCGCTCGTCAAACTGAGACGGCCAGAGAATTCACGTGATTTTTAACAGTGAATGGATTTTTCACGCATCTGTTTTTTTTCACAGACCTCTTCTTTGCAAATTTAAATATGCATTTCAGATCTAAATTTGTTGAAACAGATTGAGTTAAAGCCCAAAAATTGTAGTTTAGTGGCATTCCCTAATAAAGATTAATAAGGATTAACAAAAATGATCGGCCATTTTTTCGATAAATTCAACTGCAGGAACAGTCACCCTCATCGTCTTTAATTGTCATATATTTCAACTTCTACTTAAGGTGGAACCAATAAAGTATTTTTCACACACAAAAAGGGAAGTAAATAATCTTCACAGTGATATCAATAACTCCATAGGCTGAAAATTTGACGAGAGCCTGATTTCATCTTGTCGCATGACAGAATGTTTTGGCAAGATAATGTATGAACACAGCTTTTTTAAACTTTTCTATCAGAATTTATAATTCGTGATTTTTATCTAATATTTTTTTTTTTTAACACTTTTCTATCACAATTTATAATTCGTGGTTATTATGTAATCTTTTTATTTTTCTAAACTGTGTGCACCTCAGAGATTAAATTGATAATAATAAGTGTGTTTGTTTATGTTGGGGTTTAACTGCACATCAAGACGATCACGGCTATATTGTGTCAAATACGGTAAGATATGTTTATACATTAAAAAGGCTGATCAAATATATAGAAGAGGAGAGGAAAGAAAGCGGGACAGAAGACAACGGCAAGGAAAGAGAGAGAGGAGATGTCATTCCTGGAACGTCGAGAATGCATTCCATAGAGGTTTCGCCTCTTGCAGGGTTTTTTTTTTTTTTTTAAAGGGGGGGGGGGGATCTTTTCTGAAACCTTTCAATCCTAAAAGATAGGATTATCTCGGCTTTTTAGAAGTTCCCAATTTTTGCTGAAAAATTTTGTGAGTAGAAA
>JBCAUA010091524.1:0-10489 GCA_038406235.1 Peronia verruculata
ATAGATAGATAGATAGATAGATAGATAGATAGATAGATAGATAGATAGATAGATAGATAGATAGATAGATAGTTAGACAGATAAATAGACATATATATCTATATTATAAAATTGCAAGAAACCCTACAATAGGCCTATGGACTCGAACTGCTGAATGGATCCATCTAAAATTTGGCACACATCATTGTTGCGTGTGGATCAGTGTCTCTATGTACATAAACCCCCCCCAAAAAAAGCTTATTATCGTTGACGCTATTCTAAAAATGTGGTAATAATGGAATAACAAACTCACGAGGCTGATTGATTCGAATTGTACCTTCAATAGTATGACGCGTTCAAAACAAGTTTTTCTTTGAGTGACATTCAGTTTAATCAACCAAAATATCAACATCGAGGTGTGCATGCTTTGCAATACATTTTGAGTTGCAGGGCTATAGATCGTTGACTTATGACTTTCGCTTCCGCGTCCGCCCACCATTCTATTGTTTACATTTCAAACACGGAAATAAATCACTTATGACGTGTCGCTTCCGCGTCAGCCCCACATTCTATTGTTTACATTTCAAACACGGAAGTAAATCACTTATGACGTCTCGCTTCCGCGTCCGCCCCACCAAAAATTCGCATCCAAACACGGAAGTAAACACGAACGTGGAAAGGATCTATAATAAGAAAGAAATCTTGGTTGTTGATCTAAGGAGCAACAGACCTGACTCTGTGTATACCGAATAATTCATATTCGACTAAGTAAAAACCTGGAAATCCCGGGCGGAGAGTTTGTACTCCCTTGCTAGAAATAGAACACTCACTGATGTTTGTTACTGATCACCGATGATCTGAGAAGAGTTGTCACCGATCCCGTGCATTTTTATGTGTTTTCCGATGTCAGTATGAACAATTTGAAGAGTTGAAGAGTTTGTAACCCCTAGCCTACTAAAATTAAACGGGGATTTCCAGCCGCTCTCTTGGTCGTCGCTTTTCTTTTCTTTTTATCTCTTTTTTATTTTTGTTTTAACACTGTCTCTTTTCTTTCTTTCTTTCTTTCTTTCTTTCTTTCTTTCTTTCTTTCTTTTTTTTCTTTCTTTCTTTCTTTTTTTCTATATTTAAATTTTTTGTTTGTTTTAGCTTTTGATATTGATAGGGATTTTGTTGAGAATTTAAAGTACAGGCTTCTTTGTTAGGTATGCTTTTTCCTGTGTTTCTTTGTAGCAGACAGGTACGTACTAATCAGCTACGTGACAATTTAATGACTGACACTAAAAATAGCAATTAAGCTAATTAATATAATACACCAATTTATTATTCCCCATAAAAAAAAAAAACGGTGCTTTTTTTTATATACAAATAATATAATAGAATAATGTGGTATTTCACTCATGCTAATTGCATATAAAAAAAAAAAAAAAAATCAGCAATGTTTTGCAAATGCTCATAGGTAATAATGACATAGTTATTAAACAAAACATAAAACTTTAAATATATGTACAACTTCTAGAGACAGATCAGTTGTTTGAAGTTTATATGAAATGGACGAGGGTATTGCTATCAGGCAGACAAAATATCCCAATGGTCTAATGCTACCAGATGGCCTTAATATTGTAACCAAATTTTAATGTAAAAGAGTACTTGAATAAACCTTATATCTCATCCTAACCCTGACCCTTTCCCTAACACAGCCCTAACCTTAACGGTACTTGAATAAACTATACATCTCATCCTAACCCTGACCCTTTCCCTAACCTTACCCTAACCCCAGCCCTAACCTTAACTCTAACCCTAACTCCACCCCTAACCCTCACTCTAACCCTAACCATTATCCTTACCCTAAATCTAACTCTAGCTTATAAATCTGATCCTAATCCCAGTGTGGTCTGGAGCTTTTCCTGTCTAGAGCCAGAATCTAAATCTAGAATCAACAAGGTCTAATCCAGTGTCCTGAATCAACTCAAACTATGCAACTTGATTGGTCGGAAAGAAACATCTGGTTGCAATAGTCAATGCAATGTGAACAAATATGTAGATGGTTGAGTGTCTTGAAAATAACATGGCAAAGAGATTGAAAGCACTGAACAAGTTATGGAATATATGAAAGGAATGTTTATGTTAACCGAAACACTCGATGAAGGCAGAATCCAGAACCAGGTTCTTGCAAAGAACAGGATATGATTCTCAACGCAGAACATCTCTAAAAGGATAGAAGATTTCAATCAACATATGGTTTGGGAATTCCTGTGCAAACATTAAATGCATGTATTATAAATAGATTTGTTCCGACCAAGTAAAAGATTGGAAATACCGGTGTCTATTTTTAGCAGGGGAGGATAAACACTCAAAATTATTCACAAATTTGGCTCACTTTTCGGTTTGACCCTGTCACGGTGTGGAGGATATGTGTCACTAAAACTCTTCACTATGAACTTAGTGAACCTTGATGGCCTCCAAATATTAGTAGTATTAGTAGTGTTAATGATTTAATGATGCAAGAAAAAGTATGACGTACTTCTGGCGTCGCGTTTTTCCGAAGTTTTGCGTTCAACACTAGTTTTGTGGCATTTCATGGTGTTTATTTTCATTAGGGGGTACAAACACTCCGCCGGAGATTTCCAGGTCTGTGCTTAGTCGAATATGAACTGTTTGATATTGCCAACCATGTTTCAAGCTCCCAATCTTTGATTACAATACAGGATGGGCCAAAAAATAGGCTAACAGCTTGTAAGTACGTAGTTTACATGTTGTAAAACAATCTGTTACAGAAAGTAATTAAATTTCTCAGTTTCACTGAAACTAGTTTTTTTTTAATACTTAATTAGAATTAAATACAGTTTTATATTGTAAATATTCAAAATGATTTTGAATTGGTTTACAAGAATGACTTGGCTCATTTTGACCTATAGCATTGACGCAAATAGTTAAACAACTGTTAGCCTAAAATTGGGTACGGACATTGGGAGTCATGACCCCGGTATGGCTGGGGTTCTAGAAGATGTCAGGAAGTTTAAGGCTGAAACATCCAATGAAAGAGCCCACTCTTCCTCTGAAGACTGTCATCTGTTTCATTCCATCTGAGGAATTCTCCTGCCATTGTTAGGCTTACCTATGGTATACCAAGCCTGCAGGGACAATGCATTCAACTGATATGTTTGTTTCGGTTCAGTCCATTTATCACATGGTGTCACTGCTATGTTCAACATTATATACAAAGGAGTATGAAATTGAAATGAAACAACTGGAGGCCTGCATTGTGTTTTGCTCTTTACAGAGTGTGCCTACTAAGTAATGCTATTTTGATAACATATTCTATGTATTGTTAAACTATTATTAAACAACAACAAACAACACAACAAACAACAACAACAACAAACAAATAAAAGTCCGAAAAATGTCCTATCTAACGATGATCAAACTTGTCGCCCAAATGAACATTTATTTGTGGTCAATTTCAGGTATTCGGAGGATGGTTACAAATATATTATATTTTTTTTAAATAATAAAATTCGGAAACAAAAATTCATAAAACAACACAAACAATTTAGTGGTCCACAGAGGCCTTGTGTTAATAAGTCAATAATAAAATAACACATAAATTTGGTATTCACTAAATATCTCGTGCTACTCAATAGTATACAAATCATGAAACAATGCAAACAATTTGGTGGGCTATAGTGGCTTTGTGCTCCTCCTCTGGTAAAAAACTCTTGAAATAACACAAAAATTAGTGATTTATGGAAGACTCACACTTTTAACTGTTGGACAAATCATGAAATAACACAAACAATTTTTGGTGGTCTGAGGGAACCTGTTGTTGCTCCTTGTTCGACAAATCATGAAAAAATACACAAAGATATGTGGCCTATCATGGCCTATCATGGCTTCATGCTGCTCCTTTGTGAACCAACAATCATGATACAACCCAGATAAATCATGAAAAGATAAAAAAAAAAAAAAAAAAGTGTGGCCTATCATGGCTTCATGCTGCTCCTTTGTGAACCAACAATCGTGGAATATGGGATGAAATAACAAAAACATTCAATTATCACAAAAATTCTCCACTGTCAATAATCATACCTTGTATTTGGAGGGTCTATAGTTTCTTTAGGAGGAAAAAAACTTAGTTATTCTCACAAAAATTCCCTATAACGCAATGTCTTATTATTTTCGATAATATTTGATAAATATATAATAATAATAATGGAGAGTATAATATTTATATAGCGCTTATCCCCGTACAGTACAGGCTCTAGACGCTTTACAATCGATTATTACCCAGACAGACCCAGAGAAGACACTCATAAAGGTTCTCAGCTTCCTGGGAAGAATACAAGACGGCTGCCCGTTAGGCACTCAAATCCTTATCGGTCTAACAATATCAATCACCGACTTTAGTCGGGTACCCATTTAAACCTGGGTGGAGTCAGGAAATGTGTATAAATTGTCTTTCCCAAGGACAAAATATCAGGACCTGTCAGGATTCGAACCCGGAGCTTCAGATCCCGAGTCTGATGACCCAACTGCTAGGTCATCAACACTACAAATATGTGAGGTATTCGTGATTTTATTATACATAGAATAACTCATCATTAATATTTATATTCTACATTATACAAAATACACCATGAACATATATTCCCCTAATGCTAAAGGACAATCATATTACATGAACGTAGTAAAGAAGGGAAATAACCAGGGTTGTTCATTAGATACTTAAAAACAAAATATATTTATCTCCTCTTGCCAAGCACGCAGCCATTTTCAACATGTACACAGCCCTGTAAATAAAAAAAAAAAAAAGCAGTGGCTGTTGTCAGTTTGATTTCAACCTTGATTGTAAAATTCTGAAAAATGAAATAAGCTTAGATCTAGTTAAGATACGGACAAAATTACTTTTGAGTAGCTTACATCGTTGAGCTTTCTGGAATGTTTACTGCGTAGTTGATAACAAAACAATACAAAACAAAAGGCAGTAACACGCGAAAGGGAATTTTCCCCGTGTCTCTCAATGCTTAACAATCTGACTCTCACTTGCTAGTGAAACAGAGTTATGCAACCATTGGTAACAACAACAACAGCACAACAACAACAACAACAACAACAACAACAGGAATACAGTTGGTGGTCTGATGATTTGTTGGAAGCTGCCAACATTAGGTTTTGGATATAAATCCGAAGTCAAAGGCAATAAATTGGTAATGACATGATCAAAATATATCGTCTGTGCTGCGTATTCCACGCCCCCGTTTTTTCCCGCACCTAGGGGAATCGCCTTTTAATCTCGCGAGAATGATCAATACCTAATTTGAATACAGGGACGGGATTTCGCGAGATTTAGGCTGATAGCCAAAAATAGAGGCGCGGATTTTGGAGCACTGTATATAAATGTATCTACATACTGCAAAAAAACAACAACAGCAACAACAACAAAAACAATAACACAGATAACAATATGTTAGCAGTATGAAACCCGAGAATTCATTTCGATGATGGCTAGAAGCTGAAAGGATTGAAGTTTTTAGCTAGTGCTGTAGGATGTAAATGTTTTTTCGAGTTAATATTTTTATTTGCCATTCTTATCACAATAAAAATTTTCACAGCGTCTAGTCTTTCTTGGCCTAATGAAAAAAAAAAGACTATAGTTATGTGATTGTGTTCATTTGTTGTAATATTTGGCAACAGATTTGTTCCAGCCAAGTGAACAACTGTAAATTCTCCTCTCATTTTAGCAGGGGGGGGGGGGAGAGGGGGGGGGGTACAAACACTCTACACTGTTCACTACCACTGACAAAGAGAAACACATAAAAAGTGTATGAGACTGGTGACAGTTACTGTTCTCGGATCTGGATCTCGTGGTGGAGCAGCAAGAAATATCAGTGGGTGTTCTCCACTGGGGTTTCCAGGGTTCTGCTCAGCCGAACATGGCCTATTATCTCCCAGGCTTAGCAAGGGGAGGAAATCTGATTGATTGAAAAGAAAAATGGCGTATGTACAACAACAATAACAACAACAACAGAAATAATAACAATATTGGGACAAGTAGAATCACTGAATGGAGAAATTGCCCAGGGAAGGTGCGGGGCAAAGAAAGAAGTGGATTGACAACATCGAAGAATGGTCTGGTAAAATATGCAGGGGTAACACAGGCCCTGGTATACACCAGATAGAAGTAGAGAGCTGATATATGTAAACCCTCTTGTGGCATCCACCACGACTCTCTGTACGGAATTAAGGGAATCACGACGACAAGTCAGCAAAGAATCAGCTCTTTGGCGGCTGGTACTTGATGAAATAAAGTTTATGAAAGTGGGGCACGTTAAAGGGCAGGATGGCTCTCGTTTTGTTTTCAATATACTCTTCCATGCAGGAGTAAGCCACCGGATCGTACGTCAGGTCGAACTTGTTGGCGGCCAGGTGGAGGTCCTGCGTGAAGACGGGCAGGTCCAGGGAGGAAAAGACGCAGATGTGCCGCACCACCATTCCGTGACACTGGTGCATTGGTTTCTCATACTGCCAGCTGATGAAACGGGTGATGTAGCCCTTCCTGTCAGGATGACCTAGAGAGGAGATAAAGACATTTTAAGCCTCGCAGCCGGTCAAAATGAGAGATATGCCGATTTTTCACCATATGAGGTTTTTTGGTATCACGGTCAAAATGAGAAGTATGCCGATTTTTCACCACATGAGGATTTTTGGTAGCATACCCTTTCAGATGGTGAAGAACGTTTTGAGCTAGCTTTATTCTAGCCAGAGATATTGTGGTTTAAAGAGACAAGCCGGGACCCTTCAGCAATGACCAACGTTCTGAGAAAATCGAGTTTAAATCAACGGTCTAATGCATAAATCTACATATTTTCCCCCTATCAAAACCCGATTTTAATGAGGAAATGTTTATCAATCGAGGGTAAAACCTATGCTATCATATTCAGAGATGAATACACTTTCGATCTCTGAAAAAAAAAATAAACAATTCGATGTCTGACCCGCCTCGTCACATTCAAAGTCAGATTCAGCGACTTAGATCTCATGTATTATCATGACTAGTAAAGAATCTATGATATCTGTTCAGAATGATTGAAATGGTAGAGCCTATTTGGGTGACCCCAATAGGTATCATCTTAACTCTAACCACTGTCATATCACCCAAACAGTGAAAATGACAGGGCAAATTACTTTTTGAATGACAAACCAAAAAACCAAATCAAGTCTTCACAAGGTCATTTTTCATTATTTAGAGCACAGTCACCAAAAAGGGACTTGCTATATAAATACTTTAACATGTCTTGTATATGTACATGTACATACATGTTACTGAGAATCTTCAGCCCATTCCCCTTGCATTTTAGTGACTGCCACTGTCAGATCTAGAAGCAATCTCTCATGCATATCATTTTTGCTATTTGGATGACAAGTCACTTAAACAGTGGTTAAGGTTAGGATCTGGAATAGAATAGGGTCTCGATTTTTGTTTGTATGTTTCTTTTTGTTTTTCTGTTTATCCGATTTAAAATAGCAATATGTTTTTGTTTTCTGGTCTCTCAACCCCCTCCCCTCTTTCTTTCTTTCTTTCTTTCTTTCTTTCTTTCTTTCTTTCTTTCTTTCTTTCTTTCTTTCTTTCTTTCTTTCTTTTTTCTTTCTTTCTTTTTTTTTCAATCAACTTTCCGTTAGCCTGATCTGATCTGGAAATCTTAGCATCATTCATCGCAATCAAGAACCAGTTTGACGCAAAAGGTAAAAGGGAGACTACACCCACCCATCTACAAGTAACGATGCCTCTGCTTTCCAATTGTGAACGTATAATATTTGAAACCATCTGGTGCATCTGAGCAAAGATGATACTACGAATTCTTCAACGACATAAACTCTACATGTATCTACTTTCATCACCTACAAAATATAAAAAAAATAAAAAAATCTCCAACTGTATTTAAGAAATAATGAAGAAGTAATCATTTACTGTTTATAAGTTAAAATTCACATTTGAAACCAGAAAGTGAATTCAAGAAGGGATTATTATACAAATAGTAGAGAGCAGCAGATGTTAAACTACGCGCAATGCAAGCAAAAGCAAAATGATTGTCTACGTTATTACAGCTTGAACTTGCCTTTGACACTATCGGATGGACTGAGGATCAGATCAGATTATATGATATAAGTCGTGCAGTGTGACAAACGCTAAACCACTTTCATCATTTTCAGACAACAAAGAAATTTTTACTACTGTACTCAAAGGCAAAGTAGAATATCAACACGTGTGTTTACGTTTTCAGAGTGCGAACGGATCCGTGAAACCCACCGGGTGCATTCACGAACGGATTATGATTCAAATCGCTTGGGGAGACAAACATGAAACTGCAGCCACAACAAAGAGGTAAGTATCTGTGACAGTCTACGTTTTCAAAGTTTAAACTTACCTTTGAAACCACCGGGTGCATTCAGGAACGGATTATGATACAAATCGTTCAGGGTAGCCCAATAATGCTCGTCTGGGCTGTATGTTTTGTTACTCCAGTTGAGAAAATCCACAGCTTTCTTGTTTGTAAAAGCCCACTCGAGAAACGCCCTGCTGAACGTGTTATAGGCTTGACCTGGCAACAACACAAACGTTAAATTAATGCAATGTTAATATTTATCTATGTTTACTTGACCTAGAATTTTACATAATTTGATATCCTTTTAATCATAAACATATTGTCCATTGTCACCGAGTTAGATGATCTCACCGTGTTAGGCACAATATAGCCGTTATCGTGCTGATGTGCCGTTAAACCCCAACACAAACAAACAAACTTGACCTAGAAAATAGAAATGTTAAGGGGCCGATCACAGACTAAGGGTAATTAAATTTTGCATTGGAATAGACTTGTTCTCAATACTTTGAGGTGACCAAAGGCTCGCCATAGAGTTTATTTGTTTATTTGTTTGTGTTTGGACATAAGAGTGCATCAGCACGATCACAGTTCCATTACGTCTACCATGGCTGCAGTCTTTAAAAAGTTAAACGGTATATCAAAGGACCTGTGTATAAATAGCACGATCAATGATTGTAAAGGAAAGTTATCGATAAGGATATGCGTAACCATGCAAGTTGACAATGTTCTCAAAGCACGGTTTGTGTCTATGATTTCGCCGTGGAGTGAAGCACTTCGGACTGTTCTAAACAACAGTGCATAATGTTGGGCTTTTCAAATAAAACATGTTTAGAAGCTAGTCTTGTTGATACCCGTTGGGTGGTGGGGGGTGGGGGTGGGGTGGGGAGGGGTAATACGGTTTTATCACATTTGAAGTACGCTGGCAACCATTTCTGCAGCCCAACAGGGCAATACAAAAAAAAAAAAAAAAAAGCTGAGAAAGACCTCGTGTAGGGCTGAAAAACTTACAAAAAACCTAACGTAATCTAGTCACTATGAGAGACATCTTGGTTTTTTCATCTCGAAAAACCTAATTCATTCACTAAAAAGTTTTGTCTGCAGTCACAGATATTGCAAATTATATTCAAGAGATAGGAAATGGCCACTCAGCATTGGCTAAATCCAGAATCACAATAGGCAGAATTGAACAGTTTAGCACACAGTTGCATATTATTATTCAGCTCACAAACTCTGACAAACTTATAATCTTCCCATAAGAGCAATCAATATTTTCTTCTTCAGAGATGAGTGTTCTTTCTCCATAGATTTGTTCCATCAAAGCGAATGACTGGAAATCCCATTCTAATCTTAGCAGGGGTACAAACACTCCAAACTGTTCACTACCATTGACATAGAAAAACACACAAATAATGCATGGAATCTGTGACAATATAATGTTCTCCGGTCTCGTAGTCGAGCTGTAAGAAACATCAGTGGGCATTCTATCTTTAGCAGGGGGTACAAACACTCCGTCGGGGATTTCAAGGTCTTTGCTTGGGCCAATATGAACAATTTCTGTGACACAAAAACGTCGATAACAAAGAGACCACCTTCATCACACTTCATAATCAAAGAGACCACCTTCATCACACTGCATAACAAAGAGACCACCTTCATCACACTGCATAACAAAGAGACCACCTTCACCACGCATCATAACAAAGAGACCACCTTCATCACATTTCATAACAAAGAGACCACCTTCATCACACTTCATAACAAAGAGACCACCTTCATCAGCCGATTGTTCTGCCCGAGGCCAGCGACTTACACTAATTCCGACTGACCGCAAGAGATAAAGGGAAGATCGTTGGGATCAGCAGAGTATTAAGTTCATTTCTCTTAACTAGATATAACAGTTGTCGACCAAATGGAGGAAACAGAAAAGAAAAAATCGTTTCTCTGCTCTTTGCTTTAAGCATACGTAAAAAAAAAAAAAGAAAAGAAAAAGAAAAAAGAAAAAAAAATGTTATTAAAAATAAAATAAAAAAATAATAATATTAAAATCTTTTTTTATTGAATTGTTATATTTTTTATCAAATTTTTTGGTCTTTGGGATGACACAAAATAGAGTTATGGTTATATATATA
>JBCAUA010091545.1:0-10489 GCA_038406235.1 Peronia verruculata
GTTTTTGATCATCCGGGGCCCCCCCCCTCCCCCCCCCCCCCCCCATTTTGCTTTGATGAGACAGAAGACTAGAAAGTAAAGTGTCAAAAATGTCAGACAAAAAAATAGGCCGACTCTGGCAGTCTATATCAGTGAGACAGACCTTAACCCATTGACTTTGATCCCCGAGTATACCATCACCTTTCTGTTCGAGCTCCTGAGGGATTTTAGCCTTAAATGCTATACTACTTTTGAAGTAAATGTAACCTGTTATGACTAGTCAGTAAACACAAGATATACATGTACATGTATATCATAGTGCAAATTGGCCTTGCCCACCTTTATGCTGGTTGTTTTAATTTTATTAGCTGTCTTTTCTTTGTACCCGTGGATTTTCTTTTTTTAACTTATATATTATTTGCTTTCTGTGCTGTCAGCTCATTTAATCAAAGATGTGAAAAAAAGTGTAAATGTGTGTGTGTGTAAGCAACTGTTTGGTTGTATAGCACCTCTGTTTTCAGTTATTTTGTGTGTGTGTGTGGAAAGGGGGGGGGGGGGATAAAAATAGAAATCCATGTGCTGTTTGATTGGTGACTGCAGTATTAAGTGACGTGTGATTACAAAGAAACAAGTGTCTAGCTGCAGCTCATTTGCATTTCATAAAAGGATGTTTTGCTTGTCACATAAATCCGTACTTGCATCTCATCTACAAACAGATTTGATCACAAAAAAATTTAGAGACACTAGTCAACAGTTACCATTTAGTGAGAAATTTGGAATCTGATTCTGAGACATAATTATGTTAGTCACTAATTGTTAAATTTACAAGAAAATGTCATTATTTACAAAATAGAAATCGCATTAATATCAGCATAATGTAATGTACTGGTCATGCATGTTTTATTCATGTCACCTATTTTAAAATTAAATTCATGTTTTAATGTAAAAGTGTGTTGGCTTTGGTGTTTTGTGTCAATTGAGACAAGACTAACAACATATTTTGGCTAAGAAGCTTATACTATTTATACTGGAGAGCGGACTGATGACGTCACACATGCTGAATGTGGAGTTGTGCACATGACAGAAAGACACTTCGTTAATGCCATTCACGCATTCATAATTTTGTGAATAAGCAAAATTCATTTTGTCATTATGTCTTGATTGCAAGTCTGTTGTATTATGTCCGTGTTGTAGTTCTTGATTTTATAGATAAAAATGACCTGTTTGCAAGAAAAGATTCACTAGATCAGAATGGTGACCAACTCCGTGCATAGTAAAGGACGCCAAGCATAGCAAAACAGCAATGCCTCCATGGCCATTGTGTCCACAGGGTGTTTCGTTAGCACATCATGAGTCCGCTCTACAGTAGAATAGTATAAGCTCCTTGAATTTGGCCTCAAATTTATTTTGACATATTATGTTGTATGTACATGTATTTGTTGCAGCTCCAGGTTGTTGTAAGACTAACAACTGTAGTAGAGCTTCTCACACTGATTGACATGTCTGGTTTGTGCTCTGAGTGCAGTCTTTTTGTAGGTTTTCAGTTTTTTCATGTGAGCTACTTCCTTACACAGCCTTGTAGCTGCACATATAGAATCTATATAATAAAAGCGAATAGGGGGGCGTGGCACTTATCTTATGGTCCAATAAAGTCGGAATCGCAATTTAAAATTCAAATAAAATTACAGACTTGGGCAACTGATACCCAGCTGTGTTATAGCCTACT
The DNA here is from genome assembly GCA_038406235.1 of Peronia verruculata. Lineage (NCBI taxonomy): Eukaryota > Metazoa > Mollusca > Gastropoda > Systellommatophora > Onchidiidae > Peronia > Peronia verruculata. The sequence continues at coordinate 1,706 of JBCAUA010091545.1, forward strand.
CTTTTATTTTAATGGAAGTTACAGAGTTGTTTTAATTTATTTTTTAATGCCGAACTATCATTAATTTTATTTGCCATCACTTCCGTGCGGGACACATGACGCGTTTAAAAAACGTTTTCCTTGAGTAATATTCAGTTTCATGAACCAAAATATCAGCACAGAGGTGCATGTGCTGGCCAAAAAATTTAAGTTGCAGGACTATATATTAAAAAAAAAAACTCCCACGGAGGCCGTTGGGTACCCAGCTAGTAATGTATAAGAACCAACACACATAAAGTTCATCAATCACATGGCCTTGTCGGCCCATTTTATTTCTTCCATGACAAACCATACAATGTGCATGATCACAATGTACAATAAAATTTCACAAGACTTGTAACATAGGTGGACAAAAAATGCCCCAGATTCTCTGGGCAAGAGGGAAAAGCAATCAAAAGAGACAGATAGAAATGAAACCTTAGATAAGTGGTCACGTATATAATTAAACCTTGTGGAGGAATCTCATTTCAAGTTTCTAGCAAAGGCATACAAAAACTAGACAAAAATCTTAAACAATCATGATCAGGTAGATCTTTAGCAATGAGCCCTGCCATTTTTCTATATTTTTAGATCTACTTTTTATCCTTTTGTTCACAGCTTCCTAGATTGGATGAAATGTGCTAAGACATTGCACATAGAGATAAGATCAACTTTAACAACATGTATGTTACCTAGTTTTTGGCCCATCATATAAATTATGTGATGATTTGCGACTGGTAGAAAATATTCTTGTGTACGAGTACGAGAGAGAACCAATACTGGTGGAAATCAAAGTAAAACCATCCTTCCTGGATCTTGAAACAACGCAATTGTCTACCCTATAGAGTTGGAAGATCATAGATGGCCGCTAGCAAAATACCAGTAATGACAGTGCCCATTTAGGTTTTCACTTTCACAACTGCAGTCATAAAAAGATATATGCTCAATGTTTTCAGAGCTATGGTTTTTAGTTACAGGAAAACTAGTGTGACTGAGTTCACTAATTTCACTCACAATCAAACTTTGCAGACAAGCTGTAAGCCAATCAACGTCATTTAAAAGACACAACAGTAAAATAATAATGACTAAATGATCACCCAGTGCTTTTAATTGAATTAGTTTTTTTAATAAGCCAATAAAGCCTGCTCTGGTACTGTATAACTTAAGACTTTGAAAGCAATATCTGTCAGGACTGAGGCTGTGCCTTGGAAGTTACACACTGAAACCTTACAGGTACCGTTACTTGAAATAAGCGCGCCCTATTTTCATGGATTCAAACTTAGGCAAGAGGAGAAAATAGGATATGTCATGCAATCTGCCACTCATAAAAGATGCTATGTATAATTTTTTGCAATATTTGACTAACAGCTTCAAAAAAAAGGAATGCAGCTTTAGCTGTCACGGTGAGCAATCTCTCAATGTAATTATTTTAATCTTTCATTCTAAAATCAACAATTTGGATTACAAAAATGTTATGTGGTGAAACTAATGACGCCTCTCCTACAAAACAAAAAAAACAAAAAAATAAAAAGATAAGAGCCAATTCTGAAAAAAAAAAAGAGGGACAATACTCGTACTCACAGAATGATAAATTACCTCACTTGAACGCTTCTCTTGCCCACTATCTCGGAATGCAACGTGTAGTGCTTGTTCACCACCTAAAGTAAGATGTCAAGTGTCCTTATCTCAGCAATCTATAAAAAACACTATTTTTGTACCAAAATTTTGCACATGAATCTATCACGAAATCAGCAGAAACTTTCATTGGAACAACTACTGAGGCAGCGAAGTTCTGTGTCTGTGTGCTATAGCATTCTTGCATATATAGCCGAAACAGTGTTAATAAACCTATTTTATGTATAATACAACCGCGTTATATGTTCTGCTTTGCATTTATTTTCCAACACTTACAAAATTGTTATCTTGATGATACCTAACCAAATGAAAATGAAAATTATAATATCCTGTCTGTTTTAAATCACCAAACTACATATCTTTTCAAAGGAAGCACATAATTCCAAGCAAATCAACTGACACAAAATTGCAAGAAAAAAGATATTCATCCCCTGCCTTCTTGCAGAAACTGTCTCACAAATGACAAATGTGATTTTTCTTCTTTTTTTTTTTTAATGAACATGCTGAAATTTTCAGCATGGAAAAAAATTGGCCCTGTAAGTCAGTGCTCATCATTTTCATATCATTTGTGAAAATGACAATGAACATTAACTTTGTTGCCCCTTGATGAAAGTAAGTCACCATCTTTTCTTATATGTTGGGCATGCATTATATTTAAGTCTCTATTTATGAATCATTTGGTCCTTTTGTCTCCGGGACATAAGGGTTAAAAAATATTATCCAGCTACACAAGTGCTTGAATTCAATACTGAATCTAGCCTATTATATAAGCATTTAACAGTAAAGTAAGGATAAACATTTTTTTTTTTTTCACAGGATCATCTTTTTTTTGCGCGCAGAAGAAAACAACACAAGGAGATTAAAAGTGGAGCCAAAACAGAAAGTTCTAGTACACAAGAATGTTAGCCAGCATCATGATGTCCCCAACTCATCTTCCAGTTCCAAAGTTTCCAAATCTTCCTCTATCAAATCTATATCCTCTCCGGCAAACAGGTCTTCGTCTATGTCTAAGCCGCCATTGATGGTTGCATCAACAGCAGCAGCGATGGCAGCATCTGTCTCTTCCTGAAGCCGTGATTGGGTATCAGGGGGCAACGCCGCTGCTTCATCCAACTTATTTGACTCTGCTGTAGTGAAAAAAAGAACAAGAAAAGAGATGAATACGAAGGGGAGAACAACAGCTGAAAAGAAATTTGTTACAAGCCAGAAGAAAAGAAAAATGTGACATGAATCAGAATATCAAAACAAGGTCAGTAAATATTTTAAAGAATAACTGCTACGCCTATCACCACATAATGATCATACACTATTTATGGATATGATGACTCCACTCTCCTTTCAAGTTTTAACTTCAGGTTCTATATTTGATCAAATAAGAACATAACTTTTGTTTCTAAGACATCTTTCTGGCATGTTTGCTGAATTCTTGCTTTGAAAATTGGCATATTTCATCTTACTTGATCTGACAATTTCAGCTATAAAGATACACTGTTTGTAGAGGCATATGTGTGATACAGCGCAACGACTGACTTAAACAACAGCCGGTAAAAAAAAAAAAAGAAATATTTGAACGAATCAACTGTCACTGTATTTTTTCTTCTCTGGTCTATCCATGCACATTTTATCTGACCTGCCAACAGCTGTCATTCAGAATTACAGAACAGAGGTCAAATTCTTCTACCAATAAAAAAGGGTGTTGTATGACAGAAAATCCACGAAGTATATAAAAAAATCTTATTTTCACCAAAGACAAATGAAAGTTGTAACAAATGCCATAAACTAACTAATCTGCAATATTAAAATTTGAGTAGTGCAAACGTCCATGGTACCCAGTTGATTTAAAAAAAAAAAAAAAGATTTTTTTTCATTTTTATGTTATGCACTGTAAAATTTTTACACATCTAGGCTTATGCTAAACCTTCCTTCATTGTCCTCATACAGAGAATTGAAATACAAATGAAGATGCATTCAACGTGTGTTTTCATGATACAAAGCAAAAAGGATGTGGCCAGAAGCTCCACTTTCCTCTAAGTATAAAAACTGATCACTTAGGCATTTTCACTCCTTGTTTTTCTATCATTGATGTCCACAGCCTACCACTGTTATCCGTGCCATTGACCATGGCTTCCTGAGCTTGGGCAAATCTGTCGGCAGTGGCCTGTGTGCCTGAGGCATCCACTTCTGTTGCTGCTGAGCTCCAGGTCTGCTCATTGACTTCAACAACTTTTGTGTCATCTTCTTCCTGTGTCCAGTAGGGAACGACAGAGCAAAGACCAAGTAGATATATGCTATAACAAGAGAACCCAAAGCTCCACAGGACATGCAGTCAGCAACAACAACCAAAATCCTGAATAAAAACTGAATTATTGTATATCATTCATCTATTTTGTGAGATCACAGTCATATCAATAATAATAATAATAATAAAAAAAAAAGGGTTTCAGTTCTCAACAACAAAACAACAACAACAACAAAGAGATAAAAAAGCAGGTCTCATCTCACTATATGTCTTGCGATAAGGCAAATGAGTTGGAAGTCACACTGGGCAATGAAGATATACGGCCATTTTTGGTCGTTTTTAACTACTTTCCGACTAAGATACAATTTTTTTTTCTTTCATAAAACGATAATTTAACCTCTTCAATCTGGAAAAAAAAAAAAAAAAGGAATATTTTGGTTTCATAGTCAGAAAATAGTAAAAAAAAAAAAAAGCTGTGACTTGAACTCACCCGCCTCGACTTCCCAGTCATTTGCCCTAGGCGCAAGACATAAGAATTCAGATAGTTTAAAAGTTCAATTGCACTTCCAAATCTGAATTTGATACTTAACACATCTGATGTGGTCATGCACTGTCATTGAGCAGTGGTGGTTATTGCTAACAACTGGCACATTTGCTGTCTTCCATGTCAATGTAACTTGTTTAAAAAAAAAAAAAAAGAAAAGAAAACAAAAAGTGGCATCTGCATGATGAACTATTTTTTTTATCCGAAGCCATTACGATAAATTGGAAAAGTCTGGATGGATTAGTGCCATAAAGAGAATTTTACATCTTCGTATTGCATCTGCTGTCCGTAAAATTCTACTACATCCTCAAAGAATTAATGGGACATGTTATTACTCAATCCTGTTTTCAGATCTAATGTAGTAATGTAATAACACCGCACTGATTTCCAAGCTTATATCTATTTTCCCAAAAGGACTATACACTTCATCTTGAGAAATGACAAACCAGAAATCATGAACTGAGCAATACCTCCTCATCTTTCTCCCGCTCCAGTTCTCCTTCTTCAGCCTCGTCATCATCACCAGTGATTAAGTCAGGGTTAAACTCAAACATCTGTCGACCACTGATCTGTTCAAAACAAAAGACATAGATGAACATAATGAAAAGTACTAGAAGGCCACCCCAGAAGAAATGCACCCTTGATAAAGATGTAGAGAACTGCAGCTTGGATCATCTGCCTCCATGCAATTGGCAAACATCAATTATTAAGTTGATATCTCATTGGATTTTTAGCATACTGCATTTCTGTTATACTCTTCAAAAAAATGAGGATTAAAATTTCTAGCAATTTAAAATCTGAACAGACAAGATTGTACCATTTTTATCTCTCACAGTATAAAACAGTAACAAAATTTTCCTTCATCCTTGGTATTTTTTATGTTATTCTTCATAAAAGAATTCAAGTATAAATACAGACAAAGATCACCATGAAGGTAAAACCATATATATATTTATAAAAATATTTCTCAAACAGCAATGAAAATCATGACTTATACCCAGCTCACGCAGACTGTAAACAAACAAACAATATCCAGTAAGAGGAGGCAGCCAAAATGGGATATACACATTTATATAAACAAGAAAAAGACAATGAAAAGCCGAAGAGACTAAGTATTTTCATCTCAAGTTCAGCAAGTACTAGACATGTGAATACTTACCCCGACAGTTCTACCAGCTTTGTAATCTGCTTTCTTCTTTTCTTGGTCAGCCTGCAGTTTCTCTATCTTCTCACGTTTCTGAAAATATATGTACATTAACCAGTTCAATCCACCAAAAAAAATAAAAGATAAGCAGTAGTCTTCTAAAATTAATATTTAAAAAAAAAAAAACAAAAAAAAACCCAGCAGTTTCAATCTAATAAAATCACGTCAGGATATGAAACATTAGAGAGAGAAATTATACTCATACATGCATTTATCTGTTAATTCTTAGTCTCACCTTTCTCTCTTTCCATTTTATGAAAGTGTCTAGGGTAACTTTGGTCACATTCACTCCAAGCGCTGCCCTCTGAAAAGAGAAAAAAAAAATGATTAAGGCTCCCTGATTTAATATATATAATGGCATCAAAGTGATATTCCAAACACGTCTTATAAGCTCATGACATTAGAAATTTTGAATCAAATATAGAAAACTGGGTACGTATCAGATACCTCTAATTTCTGCGACATTCTAATTTTCGTCATACAATGAGGCAATAAGTGTCAAAACACACAGTTCAACTTCGTTATGCTATACGATAATGAAAATTCATGGTGACCAGCAGGATGTTAAATTTCAGAGGATTTCCTTTTTTTATTTTCAATAACCCCCACTTTGTTTTCTTTGTAATATGCAGGAAATGGCCTCACCTCAGTTTCTACCAGCTCCTCTATAGAAATCTGATCTTCTCTTTCCTCTTTCTTCTGATCCTTTTTCAGGACAAAACCTGAGGGGAAAAGAAACAAACTCAGAGGCACATGTTTTTGCTATATACTTCAATGAGGTATTTCGAGATCGGTCACATGACCGAGGCAACATCGCTCACATATGGCATTGTTTACATGATATGACATGTCTGAAACTTTGTCATTCGTCAAGATTTGTCTGCCATGCGCAGAGCAAGTAAACAAATCAGCGTGTGAGCGAAAGTCCTCGGTCATGTGATTTTTCTCGAAACACCTCATTCAAAGTGTTTTCATCTCTAATCAAGCTTTACAAGACACAATGTGAGCTGTGAAAATACCAATGGCACAGAGTGGTGAGACTCAAGTTTGGAGAAAACTACTGGAAGCTTCTGATTACATCTCCTGTGTCTTGGTGTCAGTGAAGCCACGACATTGGACAACTTTTTGTTGGGCCTCAATTTCTCTTTCTAAGATACCAAATCAAAACAAGACATGCAAGAACAAGTCAGGGAGCATGGCACAGTCAAATCAGTTCTATATGTAGTTCCACACTACAAACAAAGTGGACATCTCTTTTTCAATTAATTGTGAAACACTGCGCCCACTGACTTTCTGTAGTTTGCTTCAAACAGATTTAAGGCCATTCATAACCATTAACAACCCATCCTTTTGCAGATAATATTATCTATACTATAAATCTGCAAAAAAACCCATAAAAGGTCTATGGACCTGAAAACTAATGAATGCGTCCATTTGAAATGTGGCACAAAAAAGTGTTTTAAAAAGATCTGTGTTTCTAATTACATAACAACAGGAAGGTCTTTTATGTTTTACGTTATTCTAAAAAGGTGCTAATACTTGAACAGTAAATTCACGAGGATGTAGGATCCAAATTTGGCACACTAAATTGCTGCAAAAAGACCTGTGTGTCTAATTATGTAACCAAAGAAAGGCCTTTTATGTTCTACATTATTCTAAAAAGGTGATGATACTTGAACAGAAAATTTGCGAGGGTGTAGGATCCAAGATGTACATTCAACAGAATGCTGCATTTTATTATTGTTCTTCTACTTTCCTTAGCAGAGCATCCAAAACAACAAACATTCAGTCTAATTATTCAAACCATCAATTTGGAGGTGCATACACTTGCTACACACTTTGAATTGCACCGCAGTATTGGTTTGATTTATATTTTTTAACACTCCCCCCCCCCCCAACAAAGGCCATGGGTTCTTAACTAGTCAGTTATAAGATGCAAAAATTACTTAAGTTTTGTACAAACAAAAGCAAGATAAGTCTACCTGGGGGTAAAGCATGTCTGTATATGCACTTAGCACCATTCGGACATTCCCAGAACCAGCCGTACTTGCTACTCTCGACTGCGTCAAGGAAATACTTGCATATCTGAAACATTAAGAGAACTGATAAATATTGCTGTGTTATCTAACTGTACCCAAAGCCCACCTGGTCACCACACACCATATTTGTTTATGTCTGAGATAACCAGTTTTGTTTATGTTTTTTAATCCTACGAAATCATGGAATGAAAAGTAATGTGGCCTCTGATAGTCACAACATATTATTTTATGAATGAAGAGGTCAGCTTAGATGAGTTTTGGAAAATCTTGTCACCATTTATTTTTGTTCTTGTATAACCCTTCACTACATTATACATAAAGTTTATATTTAGCAAATTTTCCTACTTTATTTTCATCTGATATTAAAAATTTCAGCCACTCTTCACATCTCTCAGATCTATGAAACAGGTAAAGGCAATTTTCAATACAAAAACTAAGAATTTGCAAAGCAGATTTTCACCTTACAAGTTGTTATACCCCTTTTACAAATCTCATACGCTCGCTGATTAAGAATCAATATGTGAAACATTTTTTGATAATCTAGATATTGTTACACAATCTACAACTTACAATGGCAGTTTTAGGTTTTGCCTTGTCACTTTCTCCATGCTTTTTGTTGATGACATCCTCAAGCATCGCCTCATCCCAGTTCTCCATTGTTTCTGAATAAAATAAAATATGAAATAAAATAAATATGAAATAAAATACAGTCATGAGAATCAAAACAAAAAAAAAAAAAAAAAGACTTCCTTATTGTTCACGAAACAAACTATGCAATCATAAGAGACACATCATGAAATAAAATAGAAAGTCTAGCCAATGGGCCAATGGTCTGAGAATATCTGTATTTAAAACTTCATTTGTCAATTTGATTTACATTTATATTGATTTCACAGTCAATTTTCTTTGTGCTCACACACATTGACCAGGGATGTCAAACTGTTGCCATTAAAAAATCAGAAAATCTCTTCCTCTTCCCCCTCCCCCTCCATATTTCAGGGATGCCCTCTGTCCTTGGAAAAAAAAACCTGAACTTTTCGCGAGCCACAGAATTGTGAATACTCAGAAATTGAAACATCGTTTATAACGCGATAAATAGCTACCC